>JASANZ010002187.1:0-66866 GCA_030849805.1 Sergeia podlipaevii
CCCCCTTCCCTCCTTCTCTTTTTTTATTATCTCCGCTCTTGTTGTATTACTCACTGCTTTCACTTTTTTTTTTCCCCCCCTTTCCTCCCTTTATTTATTTTCCACTTACTTTTTTTTACTTTAAGAAAAAATGTTTTATTATTATTACTATTTTTCATCATATCTTGTATTTTTTTCATTTATTTATTTTCTTCCTTCTCTGCCAGAAACTCCAGGGTCGTTATCTTATTTGTGATATATATCTGTGCATTTTTTCTCTCTCCATCTTTTTCTAGTTCTTATGTTTGTTTGTTTCTTTTTTTTTTTTGGTCATTTTTTTTCCGTATTGTTGATTTTTTTTCTTTTTTTTTCTATGTTGTGTTGTAGTTGTATATATATTTATTTCTTTACTTATTTATTCTCCACTTATGTTTATTGCTTTAAAAAGAATAAACATAGCGCGCGATATATATACAGTGCTGGAGGTGTCGAATCGTACGCATACAACATTTCTGAGTGCGCACATGTTTCTTTTCATCTAACTACTATCTAAACGGGGGAAAAAAAAAGAGCCCCTTCCTTTTCAGAACTATCCATTTTTTTTTTGTTTCATTATCATTACTTTTTTTTTTGTGTGTGTGTGTGTGCCGCCTCCCCTTCCTTCTTCTCTCACATGAATTGACCATGGATGGAATGAAATAGAGGTGTGACTTGGTGTAAATATGCGAGCGTGTGTATGTTTGTGCGTGCGTGCGTGCGTGTGTGCGTGTGTGCGAGCGAGTGTGATTGAATGATACACTTTTATGTATGCCGTGCAACATTATTAATATTTTTGATGCTGAGTTTGACCTTGGAATTCTGGCTCTTACTATTATTATTATTATTATTTTAACTGTTTGACACTTCTTTTTTTGTGTGTTACTTTCGTTCTTTTTTTTTCCCCTTGGTTGTTACAGCGTTGAGTATATATATATATATATATATATGTATATTTTTTTAATTCTTTGCTACGCTAGACGCCACGGAGGGCCGATAGCGAAAATAACAGCAACAGAACAGCTGTGCCAACGACAAATAGTGAGGTGCAACAGTAGTAGGAGCCTTTCGTGGTTTTACTTATATATATGTATATATATTTTTTCTTCTTTATATATACATACGTATTTATATACACATATATATAAGGGTAATACATCTCTGTATTTTTTTTTTTTTTTTTGAAATATAAAATATGGAGTGTGTATGATAGTGGTTGACCACATTTTTTTTTTTTACTTTTACTTTTACTTTTACTTTTCATTTTCTTTTTATCTTATCTTTTCTCTTGGAATACTTCTTTCATTTTTTGTAATATCTTCCTAATCATTATTCTTACTTTGACTTTTATTGTGTGTGTGTGTGTTGATAGCACACCTTTTTTTTTACGTTGGATATTTATGTGTGTTTGCTTCTATGTTGTACGCGGTTGCCTGGGAAAGTGTACATGTGTTATGCCCATTGCACACACACACACAAAAAAAAAAAATGAGAAATAACAAGATTTGAAGGATATTTTGCTGTATGTAGGATATAAACACAGAGAAAGAGAGAGAGAGAGAGGGAAAGTAAACGGTAGATTTCTTCACTTTTCTCTTTAAAACTAAAAAAAAAGAAAGAAAATTGTAAGGAGGAAAAAAATGCACCTTTACACACGCAGACACAGACATTTTAAAGTATAAAAAACAATATTCATTAAGAGAAAAGGATCGTGTGGCGATGTGTCAATAGTGTGTCAATAGTGTGCTTCTATCGTGGATCTGCTAGCTAACATTCTTTTTTTTTTTTTTGCTTCTTTTTTTCTTCTTCACATTTTTCTTTTTGTATGAGTGTGACTGTATATATGTATTGAGTGCGCGTGTGACTCTATCTTTTTTTTTCTTTTGCAGACATTTTGTTTTTAACTCTCCTATGTTTTTCTCCTCTTTTTCATCTTTTTTTTTTTTTGTTTGCACAGACGTGCATTTTCTTTCTTTCGAAACGCTCCTGCTTTGCTTTGCTTTTTTTTTTTCCTGTACGTTTCTGTCTCTGGAGGAAAGTTGCCCCTCACCACGCACTTCTACAAGTTCAATATATATATGTATGTGCATAGAGTCTAGGAGATAGGTGTACCGGTTCTCCAGCACGGTTCTATGTATATTCTTTCGCTCTCATCTGATTGTGCGTCGCTACAGTGCGTGGAATGCGTGCGTTTCCGCTCGTGTTCCTACGGCTTGACGCGCGCTCACGAACGTGCGTAAAAAAAAAAAACTGTGATCTTTTTCTTTTTCTTTTTCTTTTCCTTTTTCTCTTCTCTGATTCTTTAAGAAAATGTTTTCCTTTCCATTGCCACCCCTCAAAAATCGTGACTTCTCTTTGTTTTCCTTGCGTTCTTATTCACGAACATTTGCGCGTTTCACCATTTGTTATCCAGATATTTTTCCTGTTGTTTGCTACTTACTGTGGCTCCTTTCATTCTAAAACCTGTGAAGGAGGGCCGAGTAAAGGGGTAGGGAGAGATGAAGCAACATCAAAAAAAAAAAAAATCCAACAACCACGATTTGCGCACTTTTGTTTATAGCAAGAATTCAAACATTTTTTTTTCTTTTTTTTGCTTTATTTTTGTACTCACCATCTTTCTGTGCGAGAACAGAGGCAGAAAGAGAGACCAGTATCTTTATACTCGTGCTATACATCTATGGGGGATCATAGAAGGAAAAAAATATTTTATTTTTGCTATTATTGCTATTAGTATATATATATATTCCCTTCTCTCTTTTTTTTTCCCTCCAAATATGTGATATGTTGGTGAGCTTACGATTTACTACGGGTGAGGAGGGGGAAGGCTTGCAGTGCATTCTGCTCGATATACTGCCGAAGCTGGAATTCAGATGATTCGGAAGGAATTTTTTTTTAAAAAGAAAATAACAAAAAAGAAAACTGTGTGTGCATCACAGACACACTAACAAAAGTGTTTTTTTTTCTTTCAATTCACTTACATGTATCTATAACGACTATTTCGCGTTTATCTATTTATCTTTTTTTATTTATTGTTGCTACAACACATAAGGCTGAATGCCTTTTAAATGACAGACGTAGGTGCATGGAGAGGGGAGGGCACCGCCTTGATAGTGGTGAGGAAAGAAAGGAAGAAATATATATGGTAATTAGAGGTAGTAGCACACACAAGACACGTTCATTTTTTTTTCTTTTCTTTTCTTTTTTTTTTCCCTTTTTTTTTGCCTTTGCTTACACCTCTGACGTAAACAGGAAGTCCTACAAGTACTTGCACGCTTACGCATACACAAAACTGAATCTATATATATATATATTTATTTATCATCACTAAAATAATAATAAAAAAAGACGATTTTATGGATACAAGTATATGTTGGACGTTTGCACGAGATGATCTCTTTCATTGCAATACTATAAGAGCGAACACTATGTATTACGTACGTACATTTTTTATTATTATCTGTTTTTCTCTTTTTTTTTTTTTATGCGCGCACTAGCCACGTTTTTCTCATTTTTTTTTTGTTCTTTCCTTTCTCTTCCCTTTTCTCTCTTCTTCTCCTTTACTTTTTTTTTTTCTTTTGTGTATGTGTTGATTTTTCAGAGCATCATTCATCCATTCTTAAAAAAAAAAAGCGCAATTATATTTGCTTCACTCAAACAGTGAGTGGGGCATAAGCTTCCTTTTTTTTTTTTGGTAGGTAGACTGTCTAAATATATTTTTGTTTCTAGCGGGCACCTACATACCCACTTCGTCAAGAATAGTATATATATTTTTTAATATATATATATATTATTCAAGTGATTTTTGTATATATACATATATATATTCAGAGGTCAAGGCAACAAGTGCTTCTGCACGATAGTGGATTTCTTTTTTTTTTTTTGTTTGTTTGTGAATAGTTTTCATCCTTTTTTTTGGAGTATATATTTTGGCAACTTCTTTTTTTTTTCTTTTTGCTTGCCTTTATTTCAAAATATATATTTTTACACGTTTATGTGGTGATGCATTCTTATGCATACAACAATAACAACAACAATCCGCATTAAGAACCACATCAGGGCCAAGAGAGATTAATTAAAAGTGATTCGGTTTCTTCTACCCCTACAGTTACGATTTTAACAATTGGAAATACACATCACACAGTGGTGGTGACTGCAGTGATATTTTAAATAGAAGCAGTAGCAGCCGCAGCGTACGGCCAAACTTTCTTGATCGCATCACCCTCACACCAAGCCATGGAGAAACGTGCGGAGTCACACGTCTCTGCACTGGTAGATGATCAACACCATCCTCACCACTACGCACAACCGCGCGCGAACGTGTGTCGTGATAGACCGCAAGAAGCACCGCAACTGCCACTACACCAGTTGACGTTATCACGCTCTACCACTATGCCACAACAATCCGCGCTTCTCACGGCGAAGTCTGTTGACTCCGCCGTCACGGTGGAGACACTAACTCATAATGAAGGGTCTTTGGCGCACGGCTTATCGACTCCAGACACCACGACTATCACCAACACACACGCTGGCGTTGGAACAGGACAGCTACTCACCACTGCGACGACCTCCGCGTTAGACTTGATCAAACAACCTTATAGTTCTCCAGCTCCACGACAATCGTCTCTCCTCGCACCGAATAGTACTTTACTATTGTCGAACTGTTCTGCCCAGACACCTTTTTCTCATCGAAGCCCGCACAAACATCAGCGACAGCGGCAGCAGCAGCAGGCAGAACACTGTGATCATACGCCCCTTGAGAACATCTCTGAAGGAATGTCAAGCGAGGCATTGAGCAGCGTGTCCACAACCCCTCCAGCGAAAACCTGCGGGAAAACGAAAAACGATACTCTCGTAGCGGTCGCCTCCAGCGTGTTGCCCTCACTACCCCCTGCGCCTATGCCCCTTGTTTCTGGTCGACAACGCAATCAGCATGCGCCAGGCTTGTGCGAGGTCATAGGTGACTCGACGATGCCCTTTGTGCCTACGCTACCCCCTCCCGCAGCACTTTCCCCCCCAATTACTTTTGCCTCCTCGCTTATCTCCGCTCCAGCAGGATTCATTGAAGTCTTTGGAGAGACCGTGCCTCCTCCTAGTACACGCCTAGGAAAGTCCCCTCCCCACTTTTGCAATAGAGGCTGTACAAACGTGAGTGGCGGCGTGGAGGCGAACGCGATGGTAGATACCTCTCTAACGCAGGATGACCAGCAAAGCGAACAACAACAACAGCAACAGAAGCAGGAACAACTGTTGGAAGCGCCACTGTTGACGTACACAAGAGCGTGTCCTCAAATTCAGATCGCGTCAACCGCGTGGAAAGGCGAATCTGCCAATCGGCAAACCAGTGACTCTTCTCTTGTCGTGCCGGACACCACCGCAAACACAACCTCGCTGATGCACCTTCAAGTTTTTCCTGTGAGTGAGGGCGTGGCCACATCACCCATCAAAGCGCCTATGGCATCAAAAGAGCGATTTTCGGTGACGACGCCGCTCTTTACGGCGCAACCGGCAATAATGGCGACGACGAGTACAACACGTACGAATAGCATTGATAGCGGCAGCCTTCATGCACGGTCCTCCATATCTAGCTCTAATGCAGGCATGAGCTGTGGTGCACAAGGTCCACAATCTCTTTTACTGTCCCCGTCTTTCCTCACCCCGCTGCCATCTATGACGCCACCCAAGCTTGAGACACTCACACAGGGGGAGACTACAGAGCATGGAGATGAAACGTGCGTTTTTCATGAGAGCACTTCCTTCAAGTCCGCTAGCGAGCGCACGGCACAGAGAGAGAGAGGCACCTCTTCACTACTACTAGAGCAACAGCAGCAACGAGGTCATTTTTCTGCGATATCGACTCCAACACGCGCTCACCACCACCACCACCATCATCATCATCGACACGGTGCAAAGACGAGTTGCGGGCATCATGGCCGGCTCTTGAGCATACATGTAAATATGAACAACGGCAACCATCAAGAGGCCAATGCCAAAGTAGTGGGAAGCGAGGAAAAGCATAGGCATCCGAGTTTCCCTGGCTTACTCACTGAGGATGGTGGTGGCGGACGACTTAGAAGTGCGTCTGACCCCCAGCAGCTGAAGCAGCGCCATCGTCGTCACGCTCGTCGTCGTCGTCCACACGGTGAGTCAGGTCGGAGCAGCCATGTCGCCCACTGTGGATCCGCAGAGGATGAGTTTGAGCAGACTTCCATGACCGACTCACAGCCTTTCTCGTGCTACACTGGCTCCGCCACCACCAACTCCAGGACTGCGTCTACGAGTGCGACTTCCCTCATCGCTTACGACAGCGCGGATCACTCGACGAGGACCGCGTCGTGGCACGGCACCTCAGGAAAGTCATTCACAGCGGCCGTGGGAGGAGCGGGGTCTTCTCGGACGATAAAGCCATCGCTGGAGCACTCCATGGAGGGCTTCCACAACAGTGAGAAGGGTGAGAGGCAAATAAGGGAGATTGAGCGCGCAAACGTGGTTGCTGTTGTTGCTACGACTGAAGAAAATATGGAAGTGGCGGACGTCCAAAGCGGGGTGGCGGTAGCTAGTAGTGACGGTGGAGTGGTGACACCAATTCCGCCGTGTCTACTAATGGTGGCGACTAATCAGGACGGCGCTGTCAACCCTAGATCGCTGTTTGCAGACGAAAACAATGGAGGATGGAATACAGCCTGCGTGCCTGGAGCCATGGAGAGTCGAGCTGCTATGCATCACCGGGATGGAAGTTTAAATGAACAGGAGCTTCGGAATGATGAAGCACTAGTGTCGGGCCGTACTCTCCTGTCATTTTCTAATGTTGAAAGTCTCCACCTGGATAGCCCTGACGCCACCTCACCCATACAGGCGAACACATCAGGACAGCTACCAGTGGGCGATGCTACACCCATCACCTCTATCAATAATCCTTCTCTCTTCTCTAGCATCAGCGCTGACGCCTCAGGTCAGGCGCGATTTGACGCCACTGTTGTGATTCTTGCTGCACGGAGCAGCGGCAGTCAAGCAATCAAGTCTTTCACTGCTGGCCGCCGTGCCCCACATTGTGTGAAGTTGTGTTGCAAGGGCAGCACTACTTCTCCTCCTGGCTACAGCAACATCAACCACAGCATGAGTGTGCTTTCTCTCCCAACATCGATTCATCACAAAAACAGTAAAAAGCGCACTAGCAACAACTACAGCAACCTCGTGGATAGCTCTAAATTGCTTCAAGCTTCAGGGAAGCGTGTGTGGCTCAGCCACAGCTCACTTGCTGTGTCAGATAGAGGCGTTGACGGTGTCGGCAGCGACGTCAATACGACGATGAGTGCTTCAACGGGTGTGGGTGAAGTGGAAAGAGGTGAAACTGCTGTGCTGTCTCTTGCACACCCCTTTGCTACCAATCGTTCTGTACCGGGTGCTACCTCCACCACTATCGTTGCTGATGATGCTGATGCTGCTGCTGCTGTGGCGACCAACGAACATGCATTATCCTCTGTCACCACCGCGCACACACGATCGCAGCGGAAGCCGCTAACCATCACGGCGACGATGACGATGACGAAAACGAAGAAGGATGACGACGGCGCGTTTTGCTCGGTTCACTCGTCTAACAAGGCAATACGTCGTGTTGCTCGCTTCTTCCAATGTTCCAGTGACGGTGGTCTTCCTATGAACCAGTACAACGCTGAGGTACTTGTGGACAGTCCTACTGCTCAAACTGCTTTTACAACTGCCGCGAGTGGTGGCAGCAACGCAAAGACGGAAGCGGCGCGGGATGCTCCTTCTGAGAGAAACCTATCGACGTTCTCTCCTCGTTGTAAGACCAGTAATCTGACCATCAACCACGCGACGACGGCAACTTCTCTTCAAAGCGTCCCAGACACATCTAGCGTGAGAGAGGACACCGCAGGTCCAGCATTTTCTATGCCAGCATTGTTGCCCAAGCCGCCTGCCAGTGTTTTCATCCTACCATCTGAGCAGATGCGTCTGCTGACGAAGACGAAGTTATACGCTGGACAAGGAGAGCTGATGGTGGCGATCAGCGAGTTCGCCCGAAAGCAGCACTCTGATGCTGGAGATGATTACCGTGAGCCTTTTCTTCCTGCTGGATGCACAGGGTTTGCTATTCCTGCATTTTCTGAGATGCCACCTCCGATTTCGGAGGTGGCGCAGATTCTCTTATCTGAGGAGACTGAGAGATCTATGGCACAGCAACAACAAGAACAACAACCTGCAACCTCTCATAGTACACGGCAGGAAGAAGGAAGTCTCCACAACAACAACAACCGCAGAAGCAGCAGCCACGATGTCGAGAAGGAATGCGAAGGCCAAAACAGAAAGGAGGACACACTGAGTGGCGTTGCCAATCCTTTTGTGACGCCACGTATCTGGAAGCAGCACCAAGGGTTTCTTAGCGTCGCTGCGTTGTCGCGCATGCAGGATACGGTAATGCCTGCGATTCAATCGGCTCAGCAGTCGAGTATCACTGATCATGTATCAAGGCGTCAGCAGCGGCAGCGAGTGCGCACGTTTCGGAGTGCCGTTCGACCTAACGCGAGAGTCGCCTTTTCATCGTTGTGTGAGGATGCAAGCATCTTTACAGCAGAAGCAGCAGCAACGGCGGGGGCGAGCAATGACAGGGCTTGCATTTCTAGTGATTGTCGAACAAGGACAGAAGGTACGTTACGCGGCGGTGCTACTGCCACTGCTACGGCATCTCAGAATTATCATGGCAGAGAAGGGTTAAGCCGTGAAAGCGCGAACACTAAAAAAGTGTGTGCACAGGCAGCCGAGACATCGATGCAGCATTCGAGAACTGAGGGCAATCTTCGTACTAACTGTACGAGAGATAGCGTAGCAAGGATGACGGCGGGGGATGGACCGACGACAGTGACCAATGCTAGTTTCCTTACAGTCTGCAACAGCGGCACAGCCGCCGCCGCACAGGGAGATAACTGGCAGCTGCTACCTTTTGACAGTCGCGCCATGTTTTCCTACTTTGTCAATTACAACCGTTCTCCTTCTATCGCCGCATCACTACATTCGTCTAACAGCGGAGCCACGTTCAGCGGCTCATCCGGTCAAAATCCATCTTGCACCCACACCGAGAGTGTGGCCACAGCTATGGAGGATGGCAGTCCTCGAGCGCTTCCATCTAGGTTTTCGTCTCTTGGCAGTCGAACGTGGACGAGCGCTGTGCGTGGTCATGGGGCTGGGGAGGGACTTTTAGGTCCGACGCAGCGGCGCCTACGAAGGACACTGAGCAGCAAAAGTGCCATGTATCCTACTGCTTCGTCATTGACGTTTAGCGCTAGTCGAGGTGCCGCTGCCGGTGGCGTCGGCTATTGCCAAGCCAGCAGCGGCGGCAGCAACAGCGGTAGCCCACAAAACTCGCGTCAGCATAGTACTGTGAGTGCCCACGGAAGCGTCCGCAATGATAACAGTGGGATCAAGAGAAATGATGCCGGGTATGGAGGAGGAGCGACTCACAGTGAGAGTGTCTTGAGCAGGACTGCAAGCGCGTGCTTTTACCGAGCGGTTGCCGCCGCTGCAGCGCTGAATGGTAATAGTGGCAACAGTGGCCAAGAAGCTGCGGCAAGTACGGCGACGGTAAGCACCAGCAACACCAACAGTAATGGTGGCACGCGGCGCACGGTTGTCGTACTGCTGCAAGGCGATGGTGAAGCAGAAGATTTGATCGCACCAACACACGCTGGCGGTCAGCAGCAGAAGTGGCAACGTATGGAGGGAGATACGGAAGTGAAGGAGGAAGCAACAAAACAACAACGACGAAGCAATCTTTGTCATGCAGCGGCAAGCGGCAGTAGCTCCACCACGAGCAGCGTTGTTGGGGATGGTGTCGCTGCTGCTGGTACTGGTGCGACGGCGACTTCGTCTTCTTACTTGGATGTGGGTGCTCTTCATGACGTACCATGTACACACGACAGCAAGTTATACTCAAACGGGGTTGTCTCTTTGGTTTCCTCTCCTCTTCTTACCCACTCCTCCACCGGTGTTCATCATCGTCATCATCAGGCCCAACATTACCCTCGCTATCACCATAGCATCAATAGCAAGTGTAATGACGCTGCTGGTCATGATTCCTACTCGTCTCAGCATGAAGGCGGCGCACCCCAGCAAGACGGCATTGATGATCCCATCTTTCCATTCCCCTTTGTGTATAGTGAATCAATTCTATCGCATCCTAGCTTGTACGCAGATAGTGATAGTTGTGACAGCAGCACGAGCAGCTTTAGCCGTAACCACTCCCAGCACCGCAGTGCCGGTTCATCCACGCATGACCCGCCATTTCCGCTCCTCCCGTCTTCGATCTTGACCGCGCCTTTCATTCGTGAAGGCACGACGGAGGCCACCTGCTCTGTTCCTTCGTCTCTAGCTCCGTCGTGTTTATTGGCACATCAGCACGGGGTTGGAGATGGTCATGGCGGTGCTGGTATGCCTTCTCCTCCTCTCTTCCTGCATCAGCATAGTAGTACTTTGACCAGTAACCGCAGTAGCAGCAGCAGCAACAGCAGCAACACGAGTGCTGCACACAGCCACCTTTTATCAACCCATTCTCAAACAAGCGTCGGCAGCAGTAGTACACTCGCAAGTTGGGGTTCTATGGCTGCTGAAGGTGCTAGCAAGAAGGGAAACAGTGCAGAGTCGCTCGTGGTACACAACGTGTACCAAGCTCATGATGAGACAAGGCACTTGGCGTCCCCTTTGAGTAGTAACCCGCTGAATGGTATCCACGCAGAGCAGGAAAGCGGTAAAGAGAATGTAGACGAGAGGGAAGAACGAGAGAAGGACAAAATGAAAGAGAAAAGAGATCTAGGGCAGAGGCAACCACGGGGCGATGGACAGGGGCTAAGACGAGCGCCTAAGCTGCAAACTGGTAAAGTTACTAAACCAGGTGAGCAAGGAGCGCTGCTGCAGGTTGGTACTGAGGTCGAAAGTTCCTGCATGTTGTCGGCAAAACACTCTGCTTCGTTTACTTATTGTAGTGCGTCGTCCAACTTGATGGTTCTACGTGAAGCACCTGAGGCGAACGAAGAAGTCGCGTTGCCAATCTCATCGCAGTGTGCCGATACTACGCTTGTCAATGAGGAGGATATTGCGCCACAGTCGCCGCCTTTTGCAGGTGATAGAGAGGCTAAAAGTGCTTTGGGGAGCGATGCAGAGATGCGCGTGAAAGAAGAAGACGTAATGGGCGCTTTAAGACAAGATTCGCACGAGGACGATGAGGAGAGAGGGACGATGATTATACCATCCCTACTTTATGTCCCTACACGTCTGGCGAATGATCCTGCGCTGAAGCACCTCGTGGACAAGGCACGCTACTACACCCTGTCACCAGGGGCTGCGCGTGTCTATCGCTTTCCACATCAGGAGCAGTTAACACAGCACGCAGCAACCATGGAAAACATGAGAGCGCACTCGCCGTGTACTGAAACTTCTTCTTTTCCTCTATCTTCTCCACTGATGACACACAAACCAGGCCGCAGTCATCATCACAACCACGAGCATGAGAAATCGACCCATACACCTTGTCGGCCGGTGAGAGAGGCCTCTTGGCATTTGCTGCCAACTCCTCCGCCGCACTCGCTAAAAAGCAACCTGCCGTCTGCGAGCCATATCAATCACAACCAAAACGCTGCGGCTACTACTACTGCTGCTGCTATTGCTATTGCTGGTGCTACTGCCTCTACAGAAGGCTTGCCGCCCTCTCCACAACCAATTCCTTTTCCACCTCAGCAGCATCAGGTGATGATGCCCAATCCTCGCAGCGGCGGCGGCGGCGGAGGATTTGTTTTCAACGGTCGCTTCCTGTTCGCAGACACGAATGGAGAGATGTCGCTGATATCGTGTTCACCAGAGGTGACCGAGGTGGCGGGCGGCGGGGGCGTAGCGAACTCCAGTTTCTGTACGATTTCTACGATGATGACGGCAACGAGCGCGGGGAGTGCGTCTGCCTTGGATACGGTACTTGGAGGCGCTATTAAGCACACCGGCATGCCAACTGCGCTGAGTCGTAGCCGAAGTCCCTCTCAGCAGGCTCAAGACTCTTTGCCTTTACCATTACCTCCGCAACTGCCACCGCAATTAGAAGTTGCAAACACTACCGCCGCGACGCAGGCACCATACGCGCGGGTTCGCGACGGTAGCAGCAGTGACAGCAGCACTAGCTGTCGTGCAAGGCATAGCAGCACAGAGGCTGGTCGTGTAGGGAAGGAGGAGGAGCTGTCTTTGCCTACTCGCAATAACGGTCCAATGCCCACTTTAACAGCGTGTTCATCTTCCCAGCACACTTCCTCGTTGTCAGGAGCCTCCATTATGACAGCCACCATCACCTCCGGACAGCTTCCTGGTCTCCATCCACGCGGCAGCAACAGTTGCAGCCGCAGCTGTAGTAGTTCGCGTGACTGCCGTCGCACAAGCGCACAGCAGCAGTCACCGTTGGGTTTTGCGTTTGCACAACATCTTGCTCACTTTCATCGACTGCCGAGCAGATGCTCACGCACAGGCTCGTGGTGTGGTTCGCCCGAGATGAACGAACGTCTGCACTGCTCGATGCTGTCAAACTCTCAAGGATGCGCCACGGCCGCCTTGGCGGATAACCCGCCGTGTCTGTGTGAGTGCCGGGTTTTGACAGAGGGCCATAAAGAGCCAAGCTTCAATAAAGCAGAGCAGAAGGACGAAGGTAGTGGATCGCGCTGTAGATCGCGTGGCAAGAAGGACACTAAGAACGAAGGTGGCGATGGTGCTGACGGTCCAAACACATGTAGTGATGACGTGCTGCTACCTCGCGGATGCCAAATGACCTCTCTGCAGAGGGAGCTGATTATGAAAGGCGTGGCTGTCGCTGAGCCTCCCCGTCGTCACGCATCGCTACCTCAGCAGCTGCAGCAACAACCTTTTCAGGAGCCGCAAGCCTCTAGCAACTGTACCCCCACATGCCATTGCAGCGAGGCAGCTACCGCGGATCGCGTCATGGAGGCCCTCGCTATAACATCGATGCATGTCAGTAGTAGTGTCAATCGAAGTGGGACAGCAGCGCGGGGCGGTCTTCGCGGCCCCGCGGTGGCGAAGGCTGTGAGGGCAGATTCTGCTACAGCATCACCATCTACCGCAAAGGATCTCTCGACTATCCAGACTTCTCCTCTCCCAACGTGCACCGTGGGCCCTGTCTTACCACTACTCGGAGCGTCAGGAGCCGTTCCTGCTGCTGCCACCAACATTACTTCTTCTACATTGGAGGGAGAACCAGATGGCGCTTGCGAAGGCGGCAGTAGCGACGGTAGGCTTGGCGAAGACACCATGAGCGCCGGCAATACCCGCGTTGTTGCTGCTGGTTTGCCCTTTACAGGCTTCTCGTACAGTGGATTCAATGCGTTCTTGAGCAGCAAGCAAGCGGGAAATACGAAGGGAGAAGTGAACACTTGTAGCCACTGCGGTGGTACCGCCTTTCCGCCACAACCACCGAGAAGCAGTCTTACCCCTGCACTAAGCGGGAGTAATGTGAGAGATGCCCTGCCGCCATTACAGGAGCAGCAGCAGCCATTGCAAGCCGGAGTTGCGCAAGGTGACTCTTGTCCGCCTTTAGATATCTCCGTGCCGACGTGTAGCGCCGGAAGGAGACAGAATAGCTTGGCTTTCCCGGATGCACCATCAGGGCGTCGTATAGGAGCGGGTCTTCCTCTCTTTTCACCCCCATCGGCGCCGTTCAATATGTTCACGGTACGTCTCGGGCAGCAGCAGCAGCAGCAGCGAGCGAGCCTGCAGGAAGGATCCCCTCTTTGTGTAGAGGAAGCAAATAACGATGATGTGGCGGAAGGGATAGAGAGGAAGGCAGGTGCCGGCAGCAGCAACCACAACAATAACAACAGCGCATCACCAGATGCATGATGCACATGGAGGTGAATAAAAAATGTATATTTCTATTTATATATATATATTTACTTCTTTCTATCTTTTTTTTTTCTTTTTTGTAAAGCATGCTTTGTGGTACCTGGCTACTGCTTATAACAACAAACTTGCGATTTTTTTTTTTAATTATTATTACCTGTTGTTGCCACTGTGTGCCAACCTTTTTTTTTTCTTTTTTTTTGAGGCGTTCTTTTTGCGTCTTCATGCACACGTGATTGAAAAGGAAAAGAAATAAGCATAGAGAAAATATATATGTATGTATAGTAGGCGATTTAGGTATTCATGCATTGTTGCGTGATGAAGCTATGCTTTGTTATCTTAAAAGAAAAAAAAACGTTTTTTTTTTTAAATGTTTTCTGTGTCTATGTGCGTGCATGTATGCTTTAGCGTACCGTTATTTATTTTCCTTTTTTTTTCATAAAAATAAAAGGAAATGATAAAGATAGAGAGAGAGAGAGGGAGAGTGATCGATAAGTGGAATATCTTGCTACTCTACGTTATCATTGTGTGAACTTTCTTTATTTTTTATTTTTATAAGTATTTATAGCGGCACAAAAAGCCTAATAAGTTTCTCTCTCTCTCTCTCTATCTTTAAATATATATGTATACATAGATATGTATATCTCTATATATATATATGTTCCGCTCTTGCATTATTCAATAAAGTTCTGAATGGTGCCATATGTAGTGGGACAAAAAAAGCAAGCAATGCGAAAAAACTTTCATTTTCTTTCTGCTTCATTCTTCCCTTTTTCTTCCTATTTTTTTAAATGACTTTTTTTTTTTTGTTAAGCAATCAACTGGGGCTCTACTATTTTATCTGTTGAGCTTTGGCAGTTTGCCATTCATGCATATGTGTGTGTTTCTGTCTTTCTTGTGATTCTCTATGATATTAGCTATTTTAGTACATGATTAGAAAAAAAAAAAAGCAATCCATGTTTTATATATTAGTGCTCAGTTTTTCTTTCTCTTTAAAAAAAAAAAAAAAAAAGAAATGCCATTATTTTGTGTCTGTAAGCGTAACTGCACGGCATGGATAAACAGAGAGAGAGATAGAGAGAGAGAAAAAATAAAATAAAAGTATTCAGTGTACTATTTTTGTCATTCTTGCTTTCAAACAGTATATTTATGTGTCTACTACCACAAAAATAAAAAAATAAAAAAAATAAAAAAAAAGGGTGAAAAGGTTCGTAAGGCATGGGGGGCTTACAATGTGCTACTGGCCTCAATTGCTATCCTACTTGCATGCACGTTAGTTTCTGTGTGTTTTCATTGTACGCGCGAGGGGGAGATGCAATGCAACGCTCCACTTTATTCTTTTTCTATTTTGTTTAATTAATTTTTATTATTATTTTGGTTTGTTTTACAATTATTTTGCTTCTATTTGAGGAAGAAATCATACACGCAAAGATACATAAGCGTATATACTGTTATCTCCGCTACCATGTCTTACGGTTATAGAAAGCGGGAGAAGCGATGCGCAAACAGTTGGTACTACTACCTGTTCTTAAAATCAATTTGTTCTATTGAAGCACGCATATGTATATGCTGTTGTTGTGTTCAGCGTCTTGGGGGGATACTCTACATGGCCGTTTTTTTTTTTTTGTAACACCTTTTTTTATTGTACTTAGATTTGAATTTTATTACCCCGTCATTTTTTCTTTGTCTATTATTGCTTTAATATTTATAAGTGTGCGCTTATAGATACGTGCGCGCGTTCAACATTTTTAGTGAGTTATTATATTCAACCGCTTTAATTGATTTTAACATCACTATCACACTAAAAAAAAGAAAGAATTTTCACCTCATAGTGTCTCTTCTCTATTTTCTTTTTTATATATACATTTTAGAAAAGTTAGGGATTGTGTCTGCAGATATTCTTTCCCTTTTCTCTACTAAAAAAGCCAAAAGGTGGAGAGAGAGATATATCTGCGGGCTTTAAGAAAAAAGAAAAAGAAACAATAAGAGAACATCATCAACTGCGCGGCGCTTTTCCTGTTTTTAAGTAGTAAGTTTTTGGACTTTTTTTTTCTTTTCTCATTCATTTCATTTTAGACGTTGTGTCGAGGGATTACTTTTCAGTACTGTGCAGCTACTCTTTTCGTTTTTTTTACTTTTTACTTTTTTCCCCTTTTAAAAGTGTAAAACAAAAACTTGTTCTTCACTTTCACCAATATATTTTGCCATCTGTTTCTGCGTGTGTGTCTGTCTGTGTGTGTGTGCTTATTTCTATCGTTTCTTAAGGGGAAAAGTGTGATTTCAGTTACTCTTTACCTGTGCTGTTGACAGAGGATTAAAAAAAAAAAAGAAATCATACATAGAGTGGAGTATATAAAGCTGCGAGGAGCCTGTGGGAGTTATCGTTGCAGTTGTGAGTTTGAGTGACTTGGTGTTCTACGTTTCTCTTCTCCAACTAAGGCGATATACTTTGTGTCTCTCTTGCTCCCCCTTCTTTCTGCAAGCACGACTGCGAGATGATAAGAGATGAAGCACGCAAGGGGCGTGAGCACGTCTCCGATGATCCTTTTGGATGTTTCAGTACTAATGGATCTGCCTCTGTTCTCAGTGACAACGAGGGACTGAACAGAGTATCTGAGAAGCATCCTGGAAGAAATGTGGATTGCCACAACCCGCAACAACATAGTGGGCTGTTAGCAAGGCAGCCGGCGGCTATGGACGCCGAATCACAAAGTCGTACTCTGTATGACGGCGAAAACAACATCAACGAGAACACTAGCAGCAGCAGGATGAACGGTGACAATGCATTTTGTGGCAATATAGACGGAAAATTCTCCTCTGCTGCCACATCCATCGCTGTAGGTATATATAAAAGCGAAAGACCATCACAAAATTCACGATGCCAGCCTCCAGACGACGAGGAGAGGAGCCACAGCATCGTTGCTATTAGCAAAACAGACAGTAATGATGTAAGTAGGGATGTTGTCTCTTCAACTTTTAGCTGTGGCTACACTGTGCCCACGCTGAGTGTGTCTGTCTTAAACGGCAATGGTGGTGGTGGCGGTGGGGTGTCTCCAGTGTGCTCTGCACTAGCTGGTACTCGTCATGCGTGGGATGGGACGCGGCGACATGATCGCAGTGTCATCGTTGTTGTTCCAAGGAAGATGGAGCGTGACACCATTCTAGAGTCTAGTGACGAGGAGGTAGGTAGCAACAGCGGCATCGGCGATGGTGGTGGTAGTGGTGGTGAAATGGCTAGCGTGGTGGCACGTACCCGGCGTGATGTGTTATCAACGTCACTACCGAAGCACACTGGCCATGGCAACGTCAATCACAACGTTGATCGTATCCAGAGTAACGACAGTGACCCCCTTTCTGAGGAAAGTAATGGTGGCACCACCACTGCGGGTGCTGCAGCCATTAATATTGTCGATGGTGCGACACGTGGGCAGAAGCACTCAGTGGGTCCCATCTCTTCTTCACCATTCGTGGCAGATGTCTCAATGCGGGACTCAACTTTTGCTGTTTTCGTCAAAACCTGCGGGGGCGATGCGGATGTCATGGCACGCAGTGGCAGCAGCACCCACTTGGGATCGGCATACAAGGACGGCGCACCGTTTTTAAGGGCCCGAAGAGGCACAAGGGGCAAAAAGAACTCCAGCTCCACCAGTGACAGCAGTATCATCAGTACCAGTGATGGGAACCCACACTCTCAGTACCTGTCTCCTCGTGAGCTTCGCGCCTTTGCTGCCGCTGCCTCTAGCAGCGCTAGAGGAAGAGGTAGTAAGGACTTTCTCTCCTTCTCCTCCACGCTACTCGGCAGCAGCCGCCGTCATGCGCCTCTGCGCGCAGAAGGAGTTGCAGCGGCCGAAGCCAAGGCAAGGAGTCGACGACAGCGGCAGTCCATGTCAGGCAGGCAAGATAGCGCCGGGCCGGATGAGCACACAGCGTGTGTATTGGTACCACCGGCCTCCAACAATCGCTGTGCTCGTGAGGCCGCCGTTGCCGCTGCTTCTGTGGTGGAAAAGGCGGAAGATCAAATTCTACCATCTGCTGTGCACCCACGTCCACACTTAAGGATCTCGCCGCAGGAGGCTCCAATGTCTTCAGCGCCACAGTGCCCAGCTCCGCTACGCCATCCTGCCTGCTCTATTTCATCAACGACAACGACAACGACGAGATCATACACAGCAGGTAGCACTTCTCCTCTTCCTCTTCCTCCCGCTACAGCTGCTAGTGTTCTCTCTCAGCCTGTCCCGGCACAGCGCCATTCAAGCCCCGTTCGCGTGCACGGTAGTACGCGACGTGTGCGCCTAGACAGAGATGAAGATTCACAAACGCGGAAATACTCTCAACAGCAGGACAGCAGCCAGTTGAGCAGTAGTAGTAGTAGACAGGAGGAGACCTTCAGCACAGGGCGACGCCGTTGCGCGGCTCCTCAGTATAGCAGCAGCGGCAGTGGCGGTAGTCATGATGGCACGACTGGGCAAAGCCGTCGAGCCACCTCTTCAAATACAACAGCGACGTCCTCTTCTCCGACATCTGCACCCACAGATGGCAGTTTTTACAGAGCAAACAATACGACACTTACTTTTAAAGATTCGAGCAGGGGAAACAGCATGAGCCTGCCATCTGCAGCGAGCAGACATAGCAGCAGTGGCGACCAGTCGGCTACTCATTCTGCTTCGCGTTCCTCAGGCACGCTTGAGACGAGGAGGCAGCACCACCAGCACCGAGTACAAACGAACTCACAAGCACGACGAGTACCCATACCTGATAACATGACCTCTCCCTCGCAAGAGTCTGTGCAGAGGCTCAATAGTAACGCCGATTACCTCAAGCGCTACACGTCACCCTATAGTCGCTTAAACGCCCTTACGATCACCTCCATCACCACCACGAGTGGGCAGTCAACTTCTGTTGCATCGACCGCCGAGCCATTACCGATGCAGGAGTCGTACCACTGTGCACCTCCGTCATGTCACCCTCCTGACGCTTTCACTGACGCGGACCGCAGGAGCCGCAGAACGAACAACCAGAATTTACCCGTGTACGACGAGCGCGGCTCTCCTGATGTGACGGCGATTGCTGCTGCTCCACAGTATCGCACCTTCACTTTTTCAAACCAGAAAAACAGCGGTGCTACGACTGCTGGCCCTACTGCCACGACGACCACGACAACGAGTGGCGATGGCGGTGGCGATGCGGCTGTAGTGTTTCAACCCCTTTCCTGCCCAGGGTATATAGGGGCAGTGATGATGGATGATGGGATGACCTATGAAGGGAGAGATGGGCAGTCTCTGCAGTCGGTGCCTCGCACTTTGCTAGCTCAGTTGCATCAACTACAAGATCAGCAGCAGCAGCAGCCCTCGCCACTGCCTTTGCCAGAGAAGGGATGGCAAAGCAAGAGGAGGGTATCATGCCCAGTCATGAGTGATAACGTCATCGGTGACAGAGCGGAGTCTAGCAAGAGGACAACGATGACGCCTGGGCGTGTACGGCGAAACAGCTTGCGGCGTGAGGACTTAACTGTGAGGGATGAAGAGGGTACCGTGCAGGTAGTGCATCACCCGCCGCACACGATGTCGCCACTACCAGCAGATCCACAGGGCAACTATGTCTACTACTATTTATTCCGCCACCCCACCACAGTGAGTGTGGGGAACGAAGAAGACGACGAATATGAAGAGATGAAACAATGCCGCTGTAGCACAAGCACTGCGAAGGATGACAGCGTTGACGGTCCCCTCATAAAGACTTCAGGCGATGGCGATAAAGTTCTTTCTCCCAGCTATTCTTCCTATGGGGATGCCAAGCAAGCAACATCACTACCTTCCCATCAGGAAGAAGACGTGCAGCCGACAAAGACTACTCCTCTACCACTACATGGAGCAGCAGCGATAGCAGAAGGTGTAAGATCTGAGGGAGATATACAAGCACGTGGTGAGGGGAATGGGTGCTGTCAGCCACAGGGCACCTCTCTGCACGGCCTCCGTGAAACTAAAGCAACCTTCAAAACATCTACATCAGCGATGATTCCGCAAAGATCGCGGGGGGCCAGCGAAGGCGATGCAGCGCCATCTTCTCTTACTTCCTCATCTTATCGCCGCTATCCGATTGTTGCGGATGTGCCAACTTCTAGACGCACTGGTGCACCTGAGGCTACAACTTTTAGTCGAACTGTTCCATCTCCACATGGAGCAAAGCATATCGACAAAGATGAAAGAGACGACGACGATGATGATAGTGAAAGGGGTTTGAGACCGCGGAGCTCAACGGCACCGACGGCCTCCCCACTGCAAGTCTTCTTTCACTTTCCTCCGCCACGTTTTGCCAACCGTGCTTCTGCTGGTGGTGGTGGGAGGGGGGTCTGTCAATGAGCGGCAGCAAGTAGGGATGCTAGGGTGTCTGGCACATTCGATCTCCTGCCGCACGGCGCCGATAACGTGGGCTCTGAAGGTCAGACCAGACAAAGTGACGCCACGATGACATGATGCGCATGAGGCGCCGCCTCAGCTCTTGCAGACACAACTATCTAAGAGAAACAAACGCGCACTATCCTCCTCCTCGTCATCTTCGCCAATAGCAGTTCAGGAGAAAACAGCAAAGAACTTGATGTCTTGAGACAGTGGTGTTGGTGTAACCCCTTCTTTTGCATGAGTGCCTTGATATATATACTTTCTTAATGAGCGGCAAGAATGAAAAAAATGAAGTAGGGAGGCGTACGCTATTGTTGGTGGTGGGGGATGGTTGGGGGGAAAAAATCTATGATGAGTGATGCATGAATTCAAAATATGTGTATTACTCTCTTGTGTAGCTTTTTTCTTTCTCTTTCTTTTTCTCTTTCCCTCTCTCTCGTTTTCCTCACCTATTTTCCGTTCAATTTTTTTTTTTTAAATGGCCGACCTGCTCATTCTGGACTTCATACATAAATGAACAGCTTTGTATAAGGAGCGTGTGCTCGAGAGTGAGTTCCGCTCATCATTCTTTTCCTTTTCTCTCTCTCTCTCTCTCTATCTCTATCTCTGTGCATGCATTTGTGTTTAGATTTGCTGTATTTTGTTGGTCATGTCGAGCTTCTTTTTAACTTTGCATAATTTTCTTATTAGAAATGATTCAATTTTTTTTTTGTGTGTATGACTGGTGTACAACGCTCGATACGAAAGCACGTAGGACGGGAAAAAGACCTTACAATTTATAAATTACGGGTTTTTTTTGCTATTATTATTATTATTATTATTCCTTCCCCTTTTTTATATATTTTTTCTTGTTCAGCGTTGCTATTTTGCCTTTTTTTTCTCTTTCATTCTCCTATTTTTTTCATTACGGAGAACATTAGGACACCGATTGGGATTAGTGAATCACCAAAGAGGAGAAAGAGAAGGAAAAGGAAAATTTAATATAATACACACGGTGAATAGGAGTACCAATGGTGTGCAGGCATAGGAGTATATGAAAGCAATACGCTTTATGGATTTCTATTGCTTTCATTATGGTTACTATGTGTCAGCAGAATCTGAATGGGAGATGAATATAAGCTATTTCTCTTTCATTTTATTATTAATCTTTTTTTAAAAAAAACTTTTTTTTCCTGAGAGTAATTGTAATATATACAAGGTACTGCTCTTTTTCTCTTCTTTCTCCTACTTCTTTGAGATGGAGGGAGGGGAATTGCTTTACTCTTAAGTATATATATGTATGTTTTTCCTTTTTTTTTCTTTTGAGGATGCCACATACACAACTAGATTCGTAAAATTAAAAAGAAATCAGGGCAGACTTTTTAGCCGCGCGTTTCATACATGCGCTGAAAAATAAATGTTTTTTTTTTCCTTGAGTGCAAATGTTGTGGTGTACTATTGTCACGTCAATACATATATATTCTTCATTGCTCTGATGGCTTCCATACGCCCTTATTTTAAATATATATATTAAAAGGAGATAGTGACCGTCTTTGATACTGTTGGTGTCATTCATTCAAAAAAATATATCATGTGCGATTTTTCTTCTTGCTTTTTTCTCCCATTTTTTTTTCTTGTTTTAAACATTCTTTTACATTATATATGTATGTAGTGAAGTAGTGATTCGTTGTACATATATATATAGAAAAGTTTTTGCATTTTTTTTGTCTTTTGATTTCTTTCACTCCTCCTTCCCCTTGTATAGCAGAAGGTGGCCTTACCTACACACATACATCCGCTTCACGTGGAAGGCTATCATCCAATACTGTGAACAGAGAAAGAAAAAAAAGAAAGAAAGAAAGAAGGACAAGGATAACTCAATCAGATATAATTTTTTTTCCTCTTTTATCAGACACGTACTGTGCGCTCTGTCAGATTCAACTTGCTTCTGAAGTACTATATATATATATATATATATATAAACATTTGCTTTCTGATATAGAACGCGAAGAACATTACTTACATTGTCATCTTTTTTTTTTTTTTTTTNTTTTTTTTTTTTTTTTGAAAGAAAAAGAGGAGAAGAAAAAAGTAGCTTTGAAAGAGTGTAAGAAGAGATTATACAAAACCCCCCACCGGAAATATATATATATATATATTTGTTCTTTTTTTTATATATATTGTATATAGCAGAACATGGAACAGATTTCTTCAGGGACTGTTTCATCATCCCGTACGCGAAGGGATAACGGCGGAGGCGCGATATCTTTCGTGGGTTTTGACGACACCGCGGGGTCAATAGCAACTGGAGGAGCAGGTGGTGGTGTTGAAGCTGAGATGGTGGTTGACACCACCGCCGCTTCCTGGACATCTGCGCCTAGTTCCCGGCAGACACCTCGTGGGCTTCTCACTCACTCTACAGATGGGGTGAGTGTGGTCAGCAGTGGTGGAGGTGGCGGTAGTAGTGGGGGCTTCGATGCGAAGGATGAGGTGCGACTCCTACCTCGTCAGGGGTCGCCTCGACCGGTCTTAGAAAGCTCTCTTCCTCTTTCCTTTACTTCAGAGAATAGTCTGCTGCTTCATCATCAGGGTGGCGATTCCTACGTCTGTCAGCCTGGTGTACGTGCTATGGAGTCGAAAAGCTTGGTGATGTCGGCGGGGGCAACTTCTTCACAAGCAGGTAACCTCTCGTGTGCCACCGCTGCTGTTGTTGGAGAAGCAGAAAGACTGAGTAGGGGTGATGCGAACCGTGGCTTCGTTGCGGAGGAAAACGAACCTCTACCGATGCCGCTGAGTAGTTCTCGCTTAAAGCGTGACAGAAGCTTTACTGGGTCTTCCAGGCCTGACTCGCGCAGCTCTCCGGGCGACGCAACCGGATGCTTGTCACCTGCACATCAGGGGATTTCGCAAACACGACGACCCAACTTTGCAACACTAAAGTACAGTGTCGGAGATGCGAAACGTAGCGGCGTGGCGGTGGCGAAGGCAAGCGGTCAGAATAGCGGCAACAAAACTAATACTACAAAGGGCAGTACAGGGCGGATAGCGGTGGCGCACCGCAGCAACCTGAGACTCTCCATTACTCACAGTAAGAAGAATAGCCGAGGCAAGAATAGTGCCAGTGGAGGTTTGCGGGATGGCAGTGGCAAAAGTGTTGCTTCTCACTCTGGGGTAAGCGCGATATCCGTGAACTCTGCCGATGCGCTGCTGGGGGCAGTCGAGCTGCCGGCCACAATGTTGCTGCGCTCTGCAGTAGCGGTGGAGCGCCAAAAGGCCGAGGATGCGCGATCGGCTGGTGGTGGCGGCGCCGCCGGCATGAACGATAACGACGATGATGTCGACGATGGCGGCGATGGCTATGACAAGACGCGAAATTCCGCGGGAAAGCCCGCGTCGTCTGCTGCGGAGTTGCGCAAGGCGAGCAATTCCGTGCAGCGGCAACGGCAGCAGCACCGCTTTTACATGCGAAAACACATGCAGAGTGTCATGCAAGCTAAGCAGTCCCAGTCAGAGATGAAGGAGTTTGAGGTAGTGCTGCGTAAGATTGACGAGGACGCCACTGTTGCACGGCGGAAGTGGCGCGGGAAGCGCAGGGGTGGTGGTCCTGGGCCTCTCATGATGGGAGGACCCATGAATGGTCCATCAAAATCCGCCCTGGGGGACGCGGGAGGTGGCGGTGGTGGAGCAGCGACAGATCGTGCGTTGGCGGCAGCGGTTTCGAGTGGTGACGGCGTAGGCTTCAGTGCATCTGACGAGGATATCTCTGAGGATGAAACCACGTCGGAGGAGGACGATGCCGAATTCGATGCTGAGGACGGAGAGGGCGGCGGCGGCGGCGGAGGAGGAGGCAAAGCGCCGATGTCGTCGCAGGCTTCGATTCAGCGGATGCGGGATCACAATGCACGGGCGTGGGCAGACCTGCAGCGGCTCAAGGTGGAGCAGCCGAGAGCACGCTATACACTTGGCAATGAGCTAGCGTTGAGTGAGGCACGGCTGAGAGCACAGCGAACGCAGCGGGCAGTGGCAGCGACAGCGCCAGCGGAGCCTGTGGAGGAGGTAGACGTGGGCAAACTGAATCAACAACAACAGCAGCAAATTGTGGATGCACTTGCATTGCCGAATCCAACCGACACCGTTACTGTATTGGGCCTCTCTACCTCTGATGTTTTTCTTCGTAGTAACAGAGCCGCGGTGGAGACGAAGGCACCTGAAGGGACAGCACCTGCCAGGATAAAGGGAAACAGCTCCATGGATGACATCTCGTGGAACCCAATGCTTGATTCTGTGACGAAAGTCAATGCCGATGGCGCCTGTGGGAAGATATGCGACTCCTCCTCTCGCAATCTCGTTCTTTCAACTGAGGTGGTCAAGCCCAGCGTGGTGAAGGCGGCGCAACCTTCTCTGATCACAGGTTCGATAGAGAATGCTGTTGTGGATATAGGGACTGTTGTTTCACAGATAGTAGCGACGTCTCCTTCCCCGCCAGCTTCAGAACGTGGTGTGATGGGGCTGATTGATGAGGGCCTTATCAAGGCTGGCGTGGATGAGCACACCCTCGCCACAGTGCTTCCGCGGTTACACAAAGCAGCTGTTACTGCCGCAGCCGCTGGTGGTGTTGGTGCTTGCGGTATCTTTATCACGCCCACGCAGAAGCTTGAGCTGCTGTTGCATCGCGGAAACGGACGGAGTGTCTATGGGATTGCTCAACGAAGGCCTGAGATGTCGAGCGAGGGGTCTGGAAGTGGTCGACGCCGGATTTCTAACGTTCATGCGTCCACAGCCGAGCCATCACGTAACCACACTACCGGGACTGCTCTGCAGCCTCAAAAGCCTAATACCCAGCAGCAACAGCTTCATCCTATCCAGGGCAGCACAAGCACAGCTGCTGCGCTTTCATCGAAGAAGGGAACAGACGGCAGCACCACAGGACGGAGAGGAAGCGGGGCGCCCACCTCTCCATCTCATATCCCTACACGCCCACAGCAACACGATTCACTTCCAGACATTGGCAAACCAAAGCGAGTGACCTTCAGGGGCGAGAAGTCGACGAACGGGGAGGAGGAGGGACGCCCCATCACCACCATCAGTGGCCACGAAGGCAGGCGGGCATCGAAGAGTGAGACAGAGCGACGGGGCACTTTTTCTTCTCATCCATCATCATCATCATCTGCAGTGGAGCAACAGCAGCAGCGCTGCTCTGACTTCTCACATAAAGGACATTCTAGTTTGTGTCCTTTGCCAGGCATGCCGGGGTTTGCATCAAAGCAGAATCGTGGTAGCATAGCAGCAGCGACAGCCACCGCCGCCGCTGACGTGCCGTCTTCTCATCGCAAACATCATTTTAAGAAAGCAAGCAAGGGTCGAACACCACTTCCAGTCACCTATGATGTTGGAGAGCGCTCTGCTGCGTTGCTGCAGGAGCAGGTGCTCTCCGTGCGCAGCCGCGAGCTAGCTCTGGAGCTAAGTAAAGCGCACGATATTGAGCGTACCTGCAGCCTGTTGCGGGAGCTTCAGCCACTGCGCGAGCAATTGCTGGTGAGGGATGTCATCCACCAGTATAACACCAATGACCCTAGCAAGTGGGCAATGCTGTATGACACGAAGAAGTCGCATACAGAAAAACGTGTGAGGAAAAGCGGTGCTGGCGTGGCTTTTGATAAGCGCGGCGATGTGAAGGAAGCGGAAGAGTACACTCGCTTCGTTGTCGCGGATGGTGCTGGCGATGACGAAGACGTAGTGCGCAGTTCTGTGAGTCATACGGTTGAAGGTGGCGCTGGCGCGAGGGCAGCGAATCGACTCAGCAGTGAGACTACCGTGGTCAATGATAAAGTTAGTAAGGGAACCAACAGCGTCATAACGACGGATCCAGGGACCGTAGGTGGTAGTGGTAGTGTTAGTACTCGTGCCCAACGTATTAGTGGTCGCACCGCGACAGATGGCGAGTCGGCCGATGTGCTTTTCGATGAGGATGGCCGTCCTCCTTTATCGCTGAATCCTGCTCATTCAGGAGCAAGGATAAGCACGCGATCACACTCTACGGTGACTGGCACGTCTATGGCGCCTACCTGTCAAGAGTCGGGGCTGACAAGTGTAGATGTACCCAGTTACTACGGAGGAGAGCCTTCAGAGGCAGCAGGTGCTGCCTCCGTCGTGGAGGGCGAAGAGCTAGCTGATGAAGCGGCATCGAGCGTCGCAGCCGCCGCTGTGCGGCCACCGGCGTTGAGTGCAATCTCACCCATCAGCAACGCGACAGCAACCTTCGGCGGTGGCGGCGCAGGTGTGCCGCCGCAAACGGTTACTTTTGCCAAGGTAACAGTTGACCTTGGTGAAGCGGACCCGTTTAACTTTGTAGTGGAAGACGAGGACGAGGGCGAAATGTCTCGCCAGTCATCATTGGAGAAGGAAGGAGGAGGGGGAGGAGGAGCCGCCAAGCAGGAGATGGCAAAGGGGCGCGACCGTCAGAAGCGTGTCCTTGCGCATCCGCGTCTTGTGCTGGATAGTCACAGGCGAGTGGTCTTTAGCGAGGCGATGAAACTTGACGAAGCACAGCGCCGCACTGTGCGTCTCATGTACATTGAAGTTCTTAAGGATTACAGCAGAGGCCGCATTCTGGAGGCGACGTGGCCTGCGGTGGACGCTGCACTGGAGCACGCTCACACGACCATTTGCGATCGCCCGCAAGATCAGAATTTCATCGGTTTTCAAGCTATCATCAACGACCACTTTACCCTCATGCAGCTTGTGCAGTGGCCTGTGCAGGAGATGCTGAAGCACCTGGGTGCTCTCTTTTTGGTCTCACCAACCCAGTACAAGGACTGGATGGCGTCACTGTATCAGCGACTCGGTAACTCGCACGACTACGAAGCAAGGTTTAGGGCGGTGGATCGGACCATTAAAGATAAGAGCATCCCTGACGAAGCACACGTGCGACTTACGTTGCACTTGTGCCGGCGGCTGCCTCTTACAGAGAGCGAGTTACCAGCACTGTCCACTGCTCACACGCACAGTAACGCAGATGGCAGTGCAAGTGGTCAGGGAAGTGGCGCTGCGGCAATGGACGGAGCCAAAGCAGCAGCAGCGGGAGGAGGAGGAGAAGAAGGGGGTGCGGTGGGAGCGATCAGTTCACCAAGCGGCGGCGCGGACTTGACCATGTCGGCGTCTGCCTTGTCTTCTCCCACGAGCGAGACGAAGTCTGCGTCGGCGCTGCAGCGGTTGTCTTCGACCGTCCGCAATGGTGGCGATCCGGCAGAGGCCGTCAAGACAAAGCCGACGTCTGCTTCGCACCTCGCAAAGTTGACATGGAGCGAGCCTGAGTATGCCGTACGTATCAAAGCAGAGCGTCAGATCATCACCTCATCTGCGGTTCCAGCCGGCAATGCAATAAGCGCCAGTAGCGATAGTGCTGGAGGAGGTATCGGCATGAGAGATGGAGGAGCCTCGGCCATGGAAAGGAGCGGCAGCGGCAGCGGGGCCCTCAGCGTTGCTGCAGCGAAGCGGTCCGTGCAGTTTTATGAGCAGACCTTCAAGCTGCACCTGTACGACGCGGCTTCCTCGATCTCTCTCACCCTCTTGCGTGATGGCCAGCCGATTGCAGGTGGCCATTTTAGTGTGCAACGATACGGTAACGGTCGTAAAATGCAGCTGTGGCTGCCGCTCAAGGGAGTTGGGTGTCGCAAGACGGAGTTGAAACTGACGGTAGAGGTGCTCGTGTAGCGTAACTACAGCTCAGAAGGCACATCGGCACACCTTTTTTTTTGTTGTCGTTGTTGTTTGCCTTCTGTTATCATTATAATTACATATATTTACTTTGCACCTTAGAAATGCCTAGGCGCATACTCACCTTCTTTTATCATGTAAAGTACTCATGTAAAACTAAAAATGCACACACACACACACACACCAAAAAAATGACAGGGGCATATTTGCTTTTTAAAAAATTGCTATCAAGTGAGGCTTTGGCAAATCAATATAAAGACAATGTATCAGAAGAAAGAGAAGATATCATAATACAATTAAACCTTTAGTTTTTCTTTGCTATGGAGTATGTGCACTGCTATTAGTATGGATACTTGCTACTGAATATTACTATTTTCCCGTTCTGTCACAGTGTGTGTGTGTATATGTGCATATATGTTTGTTTGTTTGTTTGTTTGTATATAGCTGCTGACTGGCTGGCCTCATAGCAAACAAAAGCAGATACTGTTATGCAGCCTTTTTTTCTTTTTTACTGGTATTATTAATAATTATTATTGCAATCGCTATTTGTATCTTTCTTTTATTGTTGTTGATGCTGTGTATGCATTTCATCGTTGTTATTGAGTTTTACACCACCTCCTATTTTCGTCGAACTTCCAAAAAAAAAAATAATAATAATAATAATAAAGGCAATATGACGGATACTATAGCAACAAATAGAGGGATAATAATAGTATCGATTATTTTAAATAGAAAACAGGAAAGTAGTTGCCTACTTGCATTCCTTGAATTTTTGTACTGTTTACATTGTGCTTGCATTCAAAAAAAATTTCTTCCATTTTTTCCTTTCTTTTTTGCCATTTTTTTTTCCTCTTTTTGCGCAATCTGCACGTATGCGATAATAAGTTTTTTTTTTTTGTTTCCTTCCCTCCCCTCCCCTTTCCCCTCCCTCTCTCTCTTCCTCTTTTCATTTCCTCATGCCGAATGGGTGCCACAACTCTTTTATATCTTAGGCACAGGACGGCGATGACTTGCTACTCAACTGGTCTTTTCAGAACTATTTTGTTTACGACTCAGGGCTCCAGTCGCACGTGCTTATCGTTTACTTCAAGCGCCTCATCATTATCAGTGCGTACGTACGTTTCTTTGAGTAGTCCCTTGTTGGGCTCTAGCAACAATAGCACATTGAAGAACGAGGACTCTGCATCTCGGCGCATTGGGGAAGCAACATCACAGGCCTCTGAACAACCAGCTCATCCACGTAGAGCCTTCGTACGAGGACGTGCGAAGCGCGTAGTGCTGTCTACACAGGACGCAACCGTCAGCGCTACCGCTGTTCCACTTAGCTCTCTAGCATCATCAAGTAAGCTAGCAGCAAGGCAGTCCAGCGCAGGATATCAGAACGCTTCATCGGGTCCGGTGACTTCTAGCCCTGCACCACCTCTGTCCACGTCTGCGGACAGCGTTGCTCATCAGAGAAGCACTTACCAGAATAGCAGCTTTTATGGCGGAAGCAATCAAGGACGGTTCGCGAAGGAGAAAGTCAAGCGAGGAGAGGACGGTTTTGCTGATCGTGGTGGCCATAGATGTCAAAACAAAGGTGAAAGTGCCGGACAACGGCAGCGAAATGATAGTACCAACCATAACGTCCGCGACCGTAGCAAACGCGTCTCACGGCACCACGACAGAGGCGACACCCGGCGACAGCATCAGCCACGCAGATATTCAGAAGGAGCAGGAAACAACCCCAATGACGATAGAAACTCCTCCACTCGCGCAAGCACTGCACGATACGCATCTTCACCTTACAGCAGTAGTGCATCCCAATCGTCACCACAGCTACCGCGTGCACCAAGACGCGAGGATGCGACGGCGGCGTCAGTGGCAAGCTATCTCTTAACACTGCGGAGGTATTCTCGTTCTCTTGCAGTAGGCGTTGATGCGCGAAGGATGGCAGAGAAGGAAGCATATCAATTTTTGATCTTTTCATTACCATCGATGCTCCTACAAGTTGCTCCAGAGGTGTCTTCTGCGATTCCCCATGATGACGAGATGACGAAAACAACAAAGGCAACAGCTGCTACAGATGTTACTATCTCTACTACGACAGTGCCGGCTGGTGCTAGAGCGACAGCTGTCTCTTCCCCCTGCATCGAATGGACTGAAGCCTTGGCGGAGTCAATTATTGAGACAACCGCCACATGTTGTATTGTGCTGAAGGAACACGTTCTTTACGAGGAGGCAGCGCGGTTTCTACTCTTCCAATACCGGAGAAAACAGGAGCAGCAGCAACACGAACAACAACAACAACAACAACAACAACAACAATCCCCTGAGCAACAAGGTGATCATGGCTCTCATCATGAGTTGAAGCAGTCCGCGCAGTTCTCGAAGCCGCTAGTACTTCGACGCGTGAAGGAGCAGGCTCGTATTACGGCAAGCTTGATTCAGGTAAGTCACCACCAGGCACAATCTGAGGAGTGCTACAATTTCATTGCACAAAGTTTTTTAGGTCCGTCTGTTCACAAAGATGATGTCAGCACCACCACCACTACCACCCCTACTGCTACGGGCATAAAGAAAGAGGCGAGAGCGAGGACGGTTGACAGAAGGAATGAAAATATCCTGTCTGTCACTGAAGGGGATGATACACACAACGAAGGCATCCGCACTGCCGCCAGCGCTAATGATGAGCATCTCTGTCGACCATCTGAAGAGTACCTTGTGACGTGTTTATTGCCGGAGATGTGGTGTTGCCTGAGGTCTCTTTCTCGTGTCGGAGAAGACCACCACGCAGAGGAGGATAGTGGAGCAGCCGTGAAGCCGAGCAGTGTGGATGAGCAAGAGGCGTTCTCGCTATTAACGTCTACAATGAACAAGGCGTTGAATGCCCATTTAGTGAGGAGGCTAGGCGCCACGACGTGTAGCAGTGGCAAGCCAACAAAAAGAAAAGAACAATACAGTGAAGGTGAAGGGGAGGCCCTAAGCGATTCCGACTTTTTCGTTTTTGCGATTTCCAAGCGACGTGGCACCCCATTGGTTATCGAGGAGTCGTGCTCCGCATCCTCTGGCGTGTTACACGACGATGTGGTGTTAGCCTCAGCGCCACTACAGCGTATGCCCTTTGGTGAGTTTTCACATGGAGGTCTTGCTCGCTTTATAGCCGGCGCTGAGGCGGCGTCCGCACGCTTTGAGGAGCACCGAAAAGAAATCCTTGCGAAGCGTGAGCAGAAGCAGCAGAAACAGCGTCGCACTGCTCATGCTGTAAATGGAGGAGAGGAAGAAGTGCAGTTGGCGACGAGTGACGTGGCTGCATCAAAGAGTAGATTTGCTTTTTTCGCTGAACAGCAAATGCCTACACTCCCGCAGAATCGCCAATATGCCCGTAACTTTAACGTTAACTTAGTTCTTCCTGTTGCTCACTTTTGCTTTCGATCATCGTCTTCATTTTTTTTACTCATAGCGCCGGGAGAGCGCTGCTCTCAGTCTTCTCAGCAGGATGACCATGAAACGCCAAGCGCTACAATGCGTCAGTGCTGCATCGAAGACGTTGGTTTCATCAGTACTAGCAGCGGCAGCAGCAGCAGCAGCTTTAGGGAAGGTGGAAAGCCCCGCGAAGCGAGTGCTCCTTGTGGTATGGCGGCGGCGGCGGCGGTAACGGCAGCGAGGGCACTCTGTGGCCTTCTTCAGTTAGCTTTTGCGTGGCTGCCTTTTTCCCTTTCGTTCCAGATTTCTGGTGTTGCGACGGTATACATGCGCGCCTTGTCCTACGATTATACAAAAGACTGTTGCACTGATGTGGCGGACGACGGTAACGAGGAGGTGCGCACGGTGAGAAAGCTGGACGTGACTGAGTCGAGGGGAAAAAGCTGTGCATTGAGTGATTACGCTTTTGCGTATACGTTGATGCAGTGCGTACTATGGCAAAACAGTACAAGGGAAACGAAGGACTGTGTTGACCGGGTTGAACGGCAGTTACCAAATCCGTTCCTGTCGCCACAGGATGCTATGTTATCGTTGTTGACTACTGTACGAGCGTACGTCACTAACTTTTCTTCTAGTGACATGCTTGCGCTATATTGGGCGATGGCACGCCTACATGACCTGATTGCTATTCGATCTGATATTGCCCTGCAAGGGACGCCACCGTTAGATACTATGGCGGTATTAGGCAGGGAAAAGGCTGGTAATGGACACGCACGAGTGACGGAAGATACGGCGGAGCTGAATATGCCACTTTTAGATGCCAGAGATTGTTCAAAAAATGAACTGAGAAAGAAAAATGCGGTCATTACTCAACAGTTTGTTACGCTCACTCACTTGGCTTCTGCATTGATTGTACCAGGTGTTAAAGCCAATAGGCAAACTCAAATACGCATTTATCGTGATTATGCGTCCTTTTTTCTCGATAAACATCGCGTATCAGGTGTTGTGCTCGCACCTCCACCGTCATCGTCATCTACAGCAGCAGCCTCCCCTGTGTTGCTGCCGGATAGTAGCGGAGGAGGCTGGGGGGATGGTGGTGAAAGCTTGGCAGTGATGCAGATCAATAATGCAGAAGCCCCTGCAGAGCCGACGGAGTCACAAAAGAGAAGGAACATCAACAGCGGCGACGTCATCGAAGACATGGGACGACATGACAAGCAATCAGACGCGACTTCGAAGCGCCGCGTGGCGCTTACAACGATTCCATATCATCTCCTGGAGAAAGTGAGCCGGAGGCGAAATTCAAGGAGACCTGTCTCCCCACAGCAGATGCTGCGGTTCATGCGCGAAGCTCGACGAGTAACAGGGCAGCATACGTGGTTTGCGGAAGTAGTACCGATGTGGTATTGCTTATATCACAACCCAACTTCGCTTTACTGGTGTGAGTCGACACAGGAGTTCACGTCCGTTCTTGTGAGCTTTGCAGTAGCCGCAGCGACCGAGGATGAAACAGCCGCACTGATGAAGACATTTTTTGTTGACGTTGGCAGCGGTGACACGGAGGAGAAGGAGGAGGGCCTCTTGTCGAGTTCTATTTGGAGATTCATCCGGCGTTCTCTTGACGCTCTAACTTATCCTGGCTCTATCTCCGTTAGAGAATACCATGTTGCGGCGACCTCTGCACTCGATGCTCTTCGGCCACGTGGCGTTACTTGTGGTCATAGCTATTACGACAACGACAATGACCGTTTTGCCTCATCGCCGCCGCCGCCGCTACTTTCTCAAGTCGTTCGACAGGATTCGTCGTTGTTGTTTGAAGCGGACATCAATGCTACAGAGAAACGAAAGGCGCTGCTACGCAACGGCGCGCGCGGCGACGGTAACGTGACGATGGAAAGCGACAGCGATAGAGCAACGAAATGGCGAGGTAGCAGCGGCAGTACCTGTGCCCACCACAATGAAAGAGAGGCAGAAGAGAAGGAGAAGGAACTACTCGTAGATCATCTTTACGAGACCCGTCGAGATCAGCACATGCGCTTAAATTGCTGTGAAATAGCTCATATTTTGGTTTCCTTGGAGTCTCGACAGTATGCTGACGCATCTGATTTCTATATCAGCAGGAGCTTTGTTAGATGTTCATATGTCCTACTGCGTGAAGCCGCGCAGCATGCGGGAGTATCTGTGTGGTGCTCTCCGGCACCTGCGATCAAGCAAAACGATGCACTTTTATCACCACTACTCGGTCTCTATGTGGCGGTGCTTTCCCATTTACATGGCAGTGCAACTGGTGAGTGTGCACATCATCGCCACTGCTCTACCATCAATTTTATAAGGCCACCGTCGAGTTATCTCAAGGCTCTGACACAGTTTTCCGATGCATGCGAGAGCATTCTTACTCATCACATCAAATCTATTTGTTCATCAAGGGTGGATGAAAATCCGTCGATTATTACGCGTGGAGGAGAAGATGGCGCACACGCAAGAAGAAGAAGAAGAGATGAAGAGGAGTGGGGCGAGGATGAAAAAGCTGCGTCTCGGCTGGCTGGTGTGCTGTTTCCCTTGCCCTCTCACACATACATGACGGACATTGAACTCTTTACTTATGCAGCAGATCTCGCCCTTCTCTTGCAGCGGTCTGCGCCAGATTGCGACGGCGGTGAAGAAGATCATCATGGCGCTGCTATTCCTTTGCGCGTGGTGCCTAGACGTCTTTATAGTCCTCTCAAAGCATGCATTGCGAGCTTCGCCGCTCAAGTAGCGGGCGGGATGGATGCAAGGGAATTAGCCTTGTGCTTGGGCGATATAATTGATAGAAACGCCGTAGCGGGTGGTGCCAGCTCAATCGCAGGAGCAAATTCAAAAGGAAAGGTGGTGCCACCCTGGTTTCTTGCCAGACTGCCCGTAGAAGCGCGGTTACTCACAACCGAAGCGCTTGCGTATCCCTCGATCTACTGGCATTGCTTTCCCTTGTTCTTTTCTGCGCCAGCGCTGTTGCTGCCTGCGGGTTGTTCACGTGAAGGGGGGAAGAAAGAAGATGATGATGCAGCGCCAGCACCAGCAGTAGCAGTAGTGCCTTGTGACGCACGCAAACACGGATTTGATATATCTTCTACTGTCGTGGGACTTTTTGGAAGGCCATTATGGAGTGATTTTTCTCGTGTTATCAATGCACAAGCACGCACTTCACACGTCCGCGACATGATTCAACGGACCGCCACGTCGCTAACAGACCTTTCTTGGGTGGCAAGACAGCTCATACGCACCAACCAGTTATGCACCACTACAGCAATGACAACATCGGTGATCGATAGTGTGGAGGATAGGAAAAATATGGAAAAGTCTTGTAGTGGCGATAGAGACGACGACGTACACGATCTTGCCGCGTTGCTTCTTGAGCATTTGGGACGTCTTGTTCGTGCAAGCGCCGAGCTGGACTTCACTACTTGCCCTATATTTGCTTATGAGATTGTTGAGTGGCTTTCCTTGTGGATACTTGCATCCAGCTCGCGTGCGCGGTCGTCCTCTTCACCTTCATCCTTGTCATCTGGTGCTTTAACAGATTTGGGTAGCACTGGTGGTTCTGCTGCCACTGCCTTCGTGTGCGATGATATACTTCAACGTTCACTTTCTTTGTTTTTATCGACGAAGGCTGGTACAAAAGTATTGCACGCGGCGTTGATGTGCACAACTTCTGATGGCACCAACACTGTCATGGGGCATGCCGCTTTGAAGCCTATAAACGTGCGAACTCTTTTTGCGATGCTTTATGCTTTTCCTGCTGTTGCGTGGAAGTTCAATGCACGGACTTGCGAAGCATCTCGTGATGTTTGCGGTGATGGGACTACAGATATGAAAGAAACCTCGAGTGAATATTTCTCGTTTCAGCGAAGAAGCAAAGGCAAAGCACTACAGTCGTCAACATCGTCTATGGCCTCAGGAATGAAGGCGGCTACCGCAGAAGACGTGCTCACTCGTGTTCTTATTCCCCTTGCTCGAGTCGCCATGATGGAGAAGAAGGAAGCAGATGCGGTGGTAGTGATCAACGCCATCGTCATGTGCGTCGACGCCGTTGCACCTCATCTTACAACGACCACTGCAATCGAATTTGCCAGTGCTTTCCGTGCTGGGAGTTCTGTTTTAGGTTCGCATATCGCTTTGACTAAAAGCGCTCCGGTGGAACATGATGTTTCACCAAATTTGATTCTTGAGCTACTCATTACTCTGCAATCATTACAGGGACCTCGTCCCGGTGTCACAACAACCGCAGCCACTACCGAAGACGTAACTGCGGAGGGGAGTACTACTGCAATAGCTGGCGACATGAAGCGGCTTCTGCGGAACTTAAAGAAGATACTTTCAGATTCACTTACTTACGCCTGGTTTGCTGTACAGTTCTCTATCGACGTTCAATTGCTCTCAACCGCTTTCACGCTACCCACCGTCGTGGTTGACGCTCCGTTGCGGGGCCAAATTAGCCGCATACTTGCCTATTTTCTATTTGGAGAGATGTTAAAGGCGAGAGAGCAGGTAGCACAATACCAGCGCCATACACAACAACAACAACAACAACAACAACAAATGCAACAGTCAACATTGGAAGGGCCAGTGGCAACGAGAGGAGGGGGAGGAGGGGTGCCGGGTGGTGATGGTAGTGACAGCGAGCTGAGAAGGCTAGACTCTACTTTTCCCAGCGCTTGTGCAGTCGCGTCTGCTCTGGAAGTGGAGGTGTTGTATGTGGACGCTTTTTACGAGTGCAGGATGCAAAACCATAAAATCTGGTCCTTTCTCTCGCCACTACTCGTAGGCTTTAGAGGCCTCCCCTCTTCGTCTGGTACGATGGAGAACCAGTGTAGTATTGGCGTGAGTGCTGCGGGCACGGCTGCCATCATGGAGAAGAACAGTATCAGTGGCATCTCTTCTCACACCACGACGTCCAGAACGGTGGTAGCAGCAACGCGAGCAGACTTACCAAAATCCGCGCGATGCTTAACGGTGGATGTCTGGCGAACTCTTCTCTTGCCTCCTTTTTCTTTGTATAGGAACTCTTTCTTTTTCTCTGAGAACTACATAAAATTTGTTGAGCAGCAGCTCCCTTCCCGTCATGTAAGAGAGAGCGAGGAAGAGCAAACAGCGCGCCTGCTCCACCGCTGCTCTTCAGGAGGACGAGCGGAAGGTGAGGACAGGGACTCTTTATATACTTCCTCTGCCATGTTAGGGAAGGCGAAGGAATGGAGAGTTGATTTGCTAAAGAATCGATTGTGCAGAAGCCATCCAGGTCTTACCATTGGGCTTTCCTTGTCTGCACAGCAAGTATTGGCGCTGCGCAAACAGCTTGGCCCCTTTTCCTTTTTGTCAGTGGCGTTGCATATTGTGACGGCTTACACTCAGTACACGACATTTGCTGAGCGACAGTGTCTTCGTGCTCTACATGCGCTGAACTTTTACACAAACACACAGGACCACTGTACGCACACCTGTACAGCTAGAAATGTCGCTGATGGGACAGGTGAAGTAACAAGTGCAGCGCGACACGGGCTCTCTTGGTTGGACGTACCTTCCTCCTCTGACACAGTTTTACCTTCCCTTGCAACTTCATATTTGGCCAATCCCCCTTCTGTATTTGTTTCTTCTCAACTATGCGACGTGGACGAAGTGGAGGTGGAAGAAGAAGAAGAAGGCGAAATCAATCATCAAGGTGGAGCCACGAATGACTACCCAAACCTGCGCTTCTGCGATGTGTTGGTGATGAAGGCAGCTGGGAGTTCTCCGCTTTGCTCTGCCGATACCCTGCGTTGCTATTCTGAAGGCCTTTCTCAAGTCAATATTTTGTCTCATTCATGCCTGCGTGCGTGGCTGACGATTGCGTGGCATGTCTTATTTGAGGCATCGTCGTCGCACACTAAACTGGCTTTGCTGCTACAAGAAGAGGCGGAGGCTTGTGCTGCTGCTGGTGCTGGTGGTCTCCGCGATCATCCTCGCCATCATTCAGAGAAGCAGGGGAATGATTTCGACAGCAGCGGTGAGGCAGAGGGTGATATTCCGGCAGATGTCACCACCCTCGAAGAGAACAGTGCTTTGACGATAGAAGAGGAGGACTACGACGAGGAGGGAAGATCCCCCCAAAGTTGCAAGGCAACGACAGCAGGAGAAGCGTCGTCGTCGTCGTTACGGTCACGCGCACAAGCGGTGACGCTGAATGTGCAGGAGATAGTAGGCTTCATCCGTATTTTAGAGGCGCTGCAGCCCGTACTGTGGACACAAAAGCGTCATCAGTGGAGTGACCATCATGGACAAGATGTAATCAGAGACGAAGTTGAGGAAGACCACGGTGCTGCCCTTGGAGAACGCGCTGGAGGTAAACAGGCAGCGAAGGGAGCAGGAGCAAGGCATCCACGTGACTTGGAATTGGATGACTTTCCCAAAATGCTTCTTGGTGTTCTCACCTCTATTCAGGAGACAATCAGCAGTAGCAGCGATAGCGCGAGGAACATAACATGCCCCTTGCTGCGTCTCACTGGACTTAGCGCGACACTGGATACGTGGCGCTATCATCAACGGACGCAACACCATACAGAGGCGTGTGAAATGGAGTATAGTGAGGAGGCAGCGCTGGCCGTGCAGCGGTTGCACATGCGCCGTGATTTGTTTTCCGTAAGGAAACAAAAGTGCAATGGTTTGGGGGATGAGGAGGACGACGATTGGGTCAATGACTTCGACCACGAGCTCTTGGACACTGTGGCGGTGAATAGTTCCCCGCCATCAGAGGCAGATGTGCGAGAGAAGGAATGGCGAGACAGGTGGACCGAGACACTCAACCGCGCGGCACTCGGCTGCATACTGCCCCTCTCGTTGCTGCCATCTTCCTCTACCTCTTCCATTGTGACGTCGTCTTTATCATTGCCAAGCACTGAGGTGAGAGACCTGGAGGTGCAGATACGCAAACGTGTTGCGTTGCTGCTGCCCGATGACATCTCGCCGCTCATCCGTGCGATTATAAAATCTCATCAAGGATCATCTTTTTTATCATTCACAAGACAGCCGGATAGAGAGGAGGCAGAGCATAAAGATGATGAGAAATGTGGTCGTCATTGTCGTCTTACGTGTGGGAGGTCAGAAACGGAGCCAGAAATTGTAACTGTGCTGAGAGTGCTGGTAGACACACTAACCGAGTTGTTACCAAGCGCAAAGGGCGGTAGCATTGTCGATATTGTGAATACACTTGTTGCGTTTATAATTGAAGACCACCTCCTTCCGAGATCTTTGCAGAGTAACATCAGACGGCTGTTGGCCTCCGTGCCAGTGCTGGCCGCAAACGACCCCCAACGGTTCTCTGTCGCAGAGCTCATGCATCTCTTCACGTGCCTGCATTGCCCTACCATGGGTCTCTCTGCTGCTGCTGCTCCACATACGACTGCTCTCGCCAAGCCATTGCCTTCCTTTGTGTGTCTCACTTCGCGCGATGATGCCACACCAGAGCATCAGTACTGGAGTCTCGTTGCACCAGTGCGACCTACGAGTTCTAAGCAGCGTGTGGTATTTAAAGATTCTCTTGTTTCTGCCGCCTCTGCCGGGTACGTATTGGAGTCGCTGGAGTTGTCCGTGAAAGTGGAGAGCAGGACGATGGCGAAGCGAGAAGTGCAGGAGGCGTTGCTGTGTGGTCCAGAGGCAGTGTGGCGCAAGTGGTGTGATGCCTGTGGTGAGAACACTTTGGCAGCGACGAAGGCAGACTTGTTCGCTCTACTGACGCTTGTAGAGGCAACCTGTGAGTAAATATAGAAGATAGATTGATAAAATTACCTTCCTGGGTTAAAATCATGTATAATGTCCATCACATGAAAGAAAGAAAGGAAGAGTGAGTGAGAGAGAATACACACACGTTGTGCCTGTTTATTCTGGGTCGTCACGATGGGTAATTGTAGGTGAGAAGAGAGATGTCAAGTGTGTGAAAGAGGAGAAAAACCATAGCACCAAAAAAAAAAAAAAAGAAGGCAGACGAAAAAAAAAAATGACATCAAGGGTGGACTCCTTATAATAATAATTATTATTATTTTATTTCACAAACGTAATCCGATACAATTTGCAATATATATAAATATATATATAGTTACATACGCACAAGTTTATTCAATATATATATATATATATGTATTGTGTGTGTGGCTTCCTATTTTTTTTTCTTCTTCTGTTTTTCTTTTTTTGATTGTTTGCTGGTGGCGATACACCCTATCTCCTTTTCTTTCTTTTGCAAAAGGGCTAAAAATTAGTGCTTTTTTTTTGTTTGCAAGTGCGGTTTTGTACAAAAAATGAAAAATACCAATTTTTTTTTATTTCTCTTTCTTATTTTTTCTTTTTTTAAAAAAAATCAAATTCTTAGCTACTACTACTACATAGAAAACTAACAAAAAAATAAAAAAACAATAATAGACATATATTGTTTAAAATTCATATTTTTTTTTGGGTTGCTGTATTGTTGTTGTTATTGTTGCCTTTCTTCCTGTTTTCAGTATTTGTTTTTTTCTTTGTTGCACGTAAAGATAAAAGTAGAAAGTTAAGCGCTCGCATGTGTGTGTGTGTGTGTGTGCTGATACACTTCTCTTTTATTTCATTTTTTTTTTATATGTTAAAGTGTTACAATAAAGGAAAATACAACGATCACAAACTGTTAGTGTGGCATTGCTTTTAAAAAAAATATATATTCTATTTTACTTGTTCAAGACTAGAGAATAGTCTCGAGCTCAAGTGAGGTCATATAAGTTATAAATAACAGCAGCAAAGACTATTGTTTGTGATAGGATAGTATCATATCGAATTTAGTTACCTAGTTCCAATCCCTACGTATATTTGTGTGTGGAGGGTTTCCATTTTTTTTTGTTGTTGTAGTAGTTATCATGGATGCAGCCATATCGCGACTCGAAGCAGTTCTAGCAGCTCAGCAGATGCCACAGCACGATCGATCTAGTGATAACACTAATGGTGATGTGCTTGGCACAGGCTCGTTGTCTAGCCCTGTTGGGAGATCTGCCGCTACTGGTTCAGTGTCACTCTTGCAGCATCGAGCGCTTGGTATGACGTCAACCAACACAAAGGATGAATGCAGAGGAGACGATGAGGCGCACGCATCACGTGATAATACGTTAGCGTCCGCACTCACCTCTTCAGCCGCCGCCGCCGGCACTACAATGAGCACTATGACCACCGCCACCACCTCGAAAGACAGTCAATCAAGAAGTACAATGCCTGCTGAAGTGGATACGACGACTCCCTCAAATCATATTTTCCTTGCGACGCCATTCACCAGTAAAGGAGGACCCGCAGCTTCACTACTGGCTTCAGCTGCTGCTGCGGCTGGAACGACGGCGAGGAGGGGCACACCAACCACACGCGCAAACAGCATTAATGAACTGCTTGCGAAGGATGAGGTACTACAAGAAGAGGCGGCATCCCTTAAAGTTGATCACTTATCGCCGTTTAGACAGGCGGAGTATCATTGTGCCCGGCGTGTGTGGCAGTTACGAGTCATGTTAAAGCTACTGGAGTACCAAGTGAGGTGCCACTATAAGAATGCAAAGCGCAAAATGAATAAAAACGGGGCCCCCGAAACGCTGGTGGAGAGCGAGAAAGAATTCTCACGGGATGGCCACACGCATCGTTGTCACCAGCATTCCCACACTCACGGTGGAGTACGTTCAAAACCGCGAGGGAGATTGGCAGCTGAGCCGGCCTTGAGAGGGTCTACTACCAGCTCACCTGCTGCCCCGTCTCGTTCTCCTACCCCATCTGGCAATTCGGTGGAGGAGGAAGTACTCAGTGGGGGGAGTTGTGGTAGTCATTCAAGCAACACCACCAGCACATCCTTGGTGATATCCACACGCTCGCGTCCGTTTCGCGAAGTAGCGAAGTTACAACTGCGTTGCCGGCGTCTGCAGTCTGAGTTGAAAGACTGGTGGGCCACCTTGCAGAGCCTCTGCGATACGCCTGAGAAGAAAGAAGGGCAGCGGCAAGAGAGAGCGCGCGTTAGCAGTGACCACACTCGCCACGACGATGCGCAGGCGCTAAGTATTCACGTGGATCGTGCTCTGGTGCGATGTGGCGAGGTGCTGGAAGGGGTTTCTTTTTTTATTGCCGCCGGGGTTGGCGCATCAGCAGTGCCACGGAGCTACGCAAGTCGAATTGGGTTTGTGATTTCAGATGATGATGATGACGACAGTGAATGCAATCAAGCGGAAGATATTCGCAATGGGAACGCTGGGGGAGGGGGGATGATGCGCGCCTATGCAGTGGAGCGAGCGGACATGGAGGCAACAAGAGTGATAGCGGCCGCTCGTGCAGCGACGACACGACGCGAGGATGCCGAGTTTCACACGTATTTATTTCATTTGGAGAGAGCGAATGGCTTGCTGGATGCCTCTGCGCACCGCCCGGTGGAAGGAGAAGACAACCATTTTGCTCTTGACGAGTTCTCTGAGACAGACGAACGTGCTCGTCTTCTCGGCACCGGAGAGCGTGACACTGAAGACAGGCGGTTGGGACGCAGGGGTGACGGTGAAGCGGAGGCAGTTGTGATTCATGGCGAGCCGCGGCAACATGCTGCGCAGAGGTGCGCGTGTGTGGATAAAATGAAAAGAAGTCGCAACATTTGTATATTTGCGACTGTTACTCTGATCTTAGTTCTAGGTTGTGCTCTTCTTGATCAATCGGTTTATGAACGTTAATGATGATTATTGTTTTGGTTGCTGTTATATGTATATGCATGTATGTGCTATTATCAAGGTTCTTTATTATTTTTTTTTAACATATTTTTTTAAGAAGCTTTTCTTTTTACTATAGTGTACGAAACGCTTACGTTGTGATCATTTTTTTTTTCTTCCGCTTTTTGTTGAATATTACTTCCGTTGCTGTACTTTCTACGTTATATATATTTTGCTTATTGTAAATTCATTTTTTTTTTCTCGTCTGTGTTACATATTGTGTCTCTGCTGCTCACGTTATCAAGGATAAAAATGGGCAATTAAAAAAAATGCGAAGTCCATGTGGGTGTATTCATGATGATATCACGGAGGTTTGCTGTTATATTGTTTGCCTGATAGAGAAAAGAAAAGAAGCGAAAATATGTAGACAGTACAGAATGCGTATATTTTTTTTTCAATTTTAATATCACGGTACATCAGCTTAAGAGTAGCAATATCATTGAAGAAAAGAAGAAACAGTAGAAAATAGCAGCTCAAATAAACATCCGAGGTATTTAGTCATGCTTTTTGTTGTCTTCATCTTCTTGCTTTTACACGTGTGTATTTGCGTGTATGTGTATGTGTGCCTTGCGGCAAATATATTGAGCAAAGCGTTTCTCATTCTTTTCTTTTCTTTTTTTTCTTTTTTCTTCTTAGCGTGTGACAATTATTACCTTTTTTAATACTATCAATCCTTCTTCTTCTTTTTTTTTGGTTCACAACAATTACAAGAAATGAACAGAAAGATGTTTTTTTTTTTTGAAGACACTTTCACATGTCCGATAAAGCGATGACAAAGTTCGTATTATAAACTTATTCGACACTCTTACTTTTGAGATATAATTTATTTCACACGCTTTTCTTCTCTTGTTTTTGTTTGTTTTTTTTTGGACTTCCGGCGGTATATGTGCTCGTTGAATTTTTTTTTTTCTTCTCTCCTAGCTTTTCAGTAATTTTTGATATTATCTTACACACACACATACATACATACATACATACATACATACATACAAAAGGATAGATACGCACGTAGTCATTACTTATCCTCCTTTTTTTTTTCCTTTTTTCTCCTTTTTTGCGCCAGTTACACTTTGAAGTATTTATATATCTTTGAAAAAAAAAATAATTCAATTTGAGAGTATACATTACGGCACTACTAAAGATAAAAAGGAAGCAGTGAGCAGAGGAGCGCACATATATATCTACTTTTTTAAAAAAAATACTTGTAATTAAAAATATATATATACGTAGAAAAACTGAGGGTCTTCAATACTCGTATAGCAATGATCTCCACAGTGCGAGGTATTTTTGACCTCAATCACTTTGATCAATCCAGCAAAGCGAATGATGTCATTGTGATCCAGCACAAGGATGGCTCCCTACACTCTACGCCGTTCAACGTGCGCTTTGGTAAAGCGAAACTGTGGAGCCGCAAGAACCGCGTGGTACAGATCGAGGTTAACGGGATGCTCACAAGCGCTGTTATGAAAATTGGTAGCGGCGGAGAGGCGTACTGGCTTCAGCCAACGTATGGACACTTTAAGAAGCAGGGCACGGATGCAGAAGCGAGCGCAGCGGTGGCAGCCGCGGCGGCGATGGCAGAAGGAGGTTCTTATTTCGACGCGGACTTCCCATTGAGGCCAGAATCGCCTATTGATATGGATGAGGTGGGATCGCAGCTCATTACGCCTGAACTGGCTGAGCGTGCGGTGCCGGCGACCGATGAGTACGATGGCGAAACGTCTAATCCGGCTTCTAGGAACAGCCCTTCGCACTCAGATGTTGCTTTTGCCGCTACACCTGCTGATGCGTCTCTTAACTGCGACGACATTAACGCTGGTGTTGTTGCTGGTGCGACTGCGGGCATTGAAGCGCACTGTGCTTCACAAGGTAATGCTGGGGATGTCAATACCGCATCTTCTTCAATGGTGGAGACCGACGCAAACACTGGGAAGGTGCTGGTGGCAGAGACGGATAAAGGTGGCTTCACTGTTGTGAAGGATGCCATTCACAGCGTGGCTGATGTGCAGGATGCCACGTTAGCGATTCAAGCCCTGGAGGCAGCCGAGAAGTCTCGTAAGAGGCTCAGCCTTATGCTGGTGACCGAGGACCCCTATCTACTGCAGTCTGCACAAGAGGAGGAGGGACAGGACTTGTCGGCTTGTGCAACACGTCAGTGGCGTTCGGCACAGCAGCAGCAGCGCAAAGAGCCTCATGCGTTATCCAGTGGCGCTGCACAAACTATCTTTAAAGCCGCCGAAGAAGAAGGAGAAGGAGATGATGATGATTCCAATAGAGAGATCATACAGAAGCGTGCTGCTATTGTGATGAATAAGAGTGAGTCCCAATGCCTGATAGAAATACCGGGGCAGACAACGCTCGAGAGTGTGGCCGACGAGGCATCCCTACAGGAGGGAAAAACATCTGCAACTACGCGACCTCCTCCGGGTCCTGCTGCTGCTGCTGCTCCTGCTGTCGCCGAGGATGAGGAGTCGAGTTCAACGATCAGCGGGGCAGATGATCTTCTGTACGGTGCCGAGGAGGATGATCCATATATTCTTGCCCCGCTTGATGATGACGAGACAGTGTTTCATGACGCGCTGGACATCAGCGACTTTGAAGAGCTGGAGCGAAAGCAGCAACAGCAGCAGCAGCAGCAGCGGCGATACGAGGACGGAGTAGATCTGGTGCCAGAGTTTCCTGCAGGTGGGGCTGCTGCAGGCTCCATCGTCGCAAGCGGCATCCAGACGCTTTCAGGGAGAGAGGCGGGGAAGCATCTTGCGTCGCAGATGCAAAGACAGGCCAGTAATGGCGTAGGTAATGAATCGAGCGACTCCTTAAAAGCAGGACGTTCTGCAGAGCGAACCCCACGTGGCACCACCTCTCCTCGAGAACACCAGCAGCGACAGTGCGAACAACGCCGAAGTAGCGAGACACCGGCCCCTACGCAGGGGGAGTCCTTGTCCGGGACGGCGGGCTCGATGGATGCTAGCAGCGTGATAGAAGGGGAGACGCGGCACCCACTGCACGCTACTACAGATGCAGCCTCTGCGACACTTGGCGCTGACGCTCTCAAGACTGCGGCATCTTCGGCAGATGCGAGCTCGCATGACGCCCAAACCTACTTCGTGCGCAGCCTCATTCCTGTCGAGGAAGACCTCTGGAAACTGAACCTTAGGGGAGGCTGCAACCAGGTACGCTACCTTACCCGCAACAGCAACGGCGAGGAGGCGGTGAGCGTGTGCTGCAACATTTTCCTGTGGGACTGCACGGATCGCCTCGTTGTGAGCGATATTGACGGCACCATTACAAGGAGTGATCTCTGGGGGCATTTCTACTCCATGTTAGGCAAAGGCTCTGACTGGACACACCCAGGTATCTGCTCTCTCTTCTCCAAAGTGGACAAGAACGGATATCGCATGGTGTACCTCACAGCACGCAGTGTCACTCAAATCAATCAAACGAAGAACTACTTGTGGTCACTGGAGCAGGACTCTGAGAGACTACCACTTGGCCCAGTGCTCACCGTTCCTCAGCGCTTCTTCACCGCACTGACGCAGGAGGTATCTAAGAAATCGCACATTTTTAAGATTGCCTGCTTGACCAGTCTCAAGGCAGCTTTTCCGTCGTACGCGAAGCCGTTCTTCGCAGGGTTTGGCAATCGTTACAACGACGTGATCAGCTACGATGCGGTCGGTATTCCCACCCATAAGATTTTTATCATTGACCCGTCGAGCGTGCTCCACGTTTGCCAGGTGAAGCAGACATACCGCAACCTCTCACATCTTGTGGATGTCACGTTTCCTCCCGTGCGGCGTCGCGAGTTGCGACACAAGCCTGGACAGCAGGGCTACCCGTATCATCGTGGTGACTACACAGGCTCCGGCAGCGATGTGGCCTCGTCCTACTTCAGGCAAGGAAGCGGCTCTAGCTCGTTGTGCTCGGACGAATACGATCTGTTAGTGACTGGTAGCTCTGTCTATGGTGTGCAGTCAGAGGATGGGCGGGGGTCTCCCGTGGATAGCGATGTCGAAGAGGAAAGAATGCGTCATACGCATAGCGCAGCATTCAATCTACGGACCGCGGACCTGAGCGCGGGTGGTACTTCCGCGTGGGCAAGTCCTGTCGTTTCCACTGGTGGTATGTGCACTACGGAATCGCGTGCAGACGCCGCGCAGCAGCCGAAGTTGCAGCAGCAAAATATTTCAGATTTGACGCGGATAACTTCTGTTAGTGTTCCAGGATCCACGATGGTGAAGGGCAGGGCGGTGCCAGCGTCTACCGAAGCGCGTTCAAGCGTGTCAACTAGAAACACTGCTGCGAGCATGGGAGTAGCTGGACAGTCTCAGCAGCAGCAGCAGCAGCAGCAGTCACAGCGTACGATACAACGGATCGAGCCACATGAAAAAGAAGATGATGTCCCATTGGATGCCGATTTTGGCTCCTTCAATTTTTGGCGCATTGACCCTGCAAGCCTTATCAATGCTCCCAAAGGTTCCTTATCCAGCGGCATCGGCGGAGCCACAGCAGCCACAACAGCCAATTATAAAGGGGGGCCTGTCATGTCGGGTCCAGGGATGGTGAAGACAACCGGCTCTGTAAGCCGTGCCACTTCCTCTGCAGTGGCCTCACCAACTTTTGATAAGACGACATTGGCGGCAGGAGGCAGCATCGGCAGCAATCTTTTTCTTCGCCGTTCAGGCGGCGTGAGTAACGATACTGCAACGTCTGATATGAAGACTGCGACGATGACCACAAACCCACTCACTACTGAAGCAGATGTTTCATTGTCCAGCTACTCTGCGTCGACGACCTCATCGTTTGCGTTCGGGGCTTCTCCGCGTCAATGTTCTCCAAACACCACCATCAACGTGACCGGTGGGCCGAAGACGTCTGTTTGTAGCATTCACACATCAGAGAACTCTACGTATAATCATGCGAGGAAGATGCCAGCGATGAGCGATGACCCTCTTTCACTTCAAGGGGCGGCGAGACGAACGGTAGAAATAGCTTCCTCCGCTGAAACTTCGTTTATTCTGGCACAAGAACAGCAGCAGCAGCAGCGCTCGGAACCGATGACAAGCGACAACAGCACCACTACTAGTAGTATCAGTGCCTCTGCACTACCTGCAGTTGACAGTGGGGCAGCATCCAGTAAAAACTCCAGTGCTGTAAGTCACACTCAAAGCAAGCGGAGCAGCTTCTTTGCCTTTCCTTTTTCGCGATCTGCACGCCAAGAGCAAGCGAAGTGTCAGTCTGCAGAGGCGGAGCGTAAGGCCGCGGAGGCTGCCCTGACAGCTGCACGCCAGAAAGCACTGCGACACCCTGATTTTATGGAGTTGACGCCGTTGCCACCCTCGCCAGTAGACTCGAAGGGGTTGCGAGGTGATGGTGCTATAGTGGACGGGGCAACAGTAGATACCGGTGCTCATAGCGGTGCAGTGGAGAGGAGAAGGAAGTCAGGTGGTGGGGAGGACGATGGCTATCAGAAGAGCACCACAGCTGCGGAGCCCCCCCGTGCGGATGTGCTGGGTGAGAGTGTTTCGGATCATGGGAACGCGCTGGTTGTGGAGCCGCCGGAGTGAAGTGGTGGTGGCGATGTCGGGCGGTGCACCATTTTTATTGTGTTTCTTTTCTTTTCTTTTGCAACATCGCTCCACAGTAATCTATCAGTGCAGTCAGATAGCATGATGGAAAGCAAGGCCGTGAACATAGATTAAGGACAGAAGAAGCGAAGTGACCCTTTGAACCAAGTAGTCGTGCTCTCTCTCTCTCTCTCTCTCTTTTGCTGACGCACAGTGGCGTGTTTTTACCGTGCCCTATCACGATTTCAATATGCCGTTTTTTTTTTTTTGAGTTTTTTTAAGAACTCATGTTCATGTTTTTTTTTTTTTCAAGTTTACCGCGTGTTTTAGTTGCCTTCATGTCTTTATATACGTACTCATGCACTCAACGCCATTTTTATCTTTATCTTTTTCTGTTTAGTTACATTTTTGATCTTTTTCCTTTTTTTCTTTCCAATATTGTTCGTGTTGCTGCCCTTTTTTTTTTTTATCGCTTTCTGCTGACGTGCATTTAGTTTGTGAGTATGTGTTACAACTTTGTGGGAGATAACTACGAGCGCATTTTTTTTTTTCCTTTTGCTACTTTCGATGCTGTCTTTGTCAGAGGGCAAACATGTGATTGCTAAAAGGGAAAGGAAAGCAAAGGCAGGCAGCAATTTTGCGTATATTGGCGCTTGCAACTGCCCCTTTTTCACGTATGTACGCTGAGGCAATCCGTTAATCTTTATTTCTACTTTGACGAACAGCTGGTGTGATGGTAGATGATATCAATTTTTTTTTTTTTTAAGTCAGAGTGAAATATTGAAGGGCGACATGAAAATGAAAGAAAAAAAAATAGGTTTGAAAGATGGATCTGAGTATAATGATGAAACAGAAAATCCTGGCATGAGCAAGCAATTTAGGACCGTTGCTACATACGTATCGCGCTTTTTTTTTTTTTTTTGCCTTTAACTTCCCTTCTATTTTTTTTTTTAAAGGAGAACTTTTTATTGTGTGAATAACTTGGTAAATGAAAAGTAAATTGCTTTCTATATATATATATCTATATATTGACGTTGGTGTTCTGTCTATCAAGCGCGCACGATCGTGTGGAGATAAAGCACATTAAAAAAATCCACAAGAAACAACAAGAGCAACCAACACTACAACACATTTTTTTTTTGTGTGTTGTTGTTGCATAACTGTTAGCATTCACTTAGTACATCGACACGATGAGGAAGCAATTTTTTTTTTTTTTAAGTACAGTTGTGAATCTCTTCTGTTTATTGTTTTCTTTTTTTTATTTATGTTCTCCTCCATCTTTCCTTTTGTATATACTCCAGAATATAAAATAGAGAAAATTGGTTTTATTGTATCTACATATTTATTATTGTTGATTATTATTCTTATTATTAATAAAGATGGACGTAGATAGCGAAATCGCGCCACTCATGGAAAAGATGAATGCGGAACTTGTAAAGATAAAGACCCAGCTTGTGCCCCGCCTTGATGCTCTTGACGAGGATAGCGTGGTCACCAGTTATTCCCCCGAAGAGCAGGCCCGCTTGTACATTTCCGCTGCCTTTACCCTGGCCTTCTCGCTCTACTCTCTGGATAAGCTTCACAATAAGCAGAACCACGCGCACAAGCTCGCCAGTTCCGCCAACACCACAGCAAATTCCGGCGGCGGTGTCGTGGACGCACAACTTGTGCTTAAGATGGAGCGCATCACTGACTATATCAAGAAGTTACGTGAAATTACAACGTTGGACCGCGCTCGGCGTGATGGCGAGAAGACGGAGCGTGGCGCATCAGCTGTCACAGACGAGGCGACCACCACCACCACCACCACCACCTCTACTGCAAAGACATTGGAGGTGTCGCAGCATCAGCGCGATATGGCAGAGGCTACTCCAGGCAAGAAAAGGGGTCGCGGTGTTACGGGGGGGATGACCTCTCCCTCCCGTGGCGCTGCGCAGTCCGAAAGTAAGAAGGCCAAGACAGAGTCTGGCGGCGCTACGGGTATTGTGGAGGAGAAGCAGGAGGAGGAGGAGGAGGGAGAGGACCTGGGCGATGCAGAGATGTTTTCAACAGTGTCACGTGTGCCTGGTGAGGTGGGGAATGCTGTTGGCAGGCTTTTAAAGCAAGTGATCTCGCACCGTCAGAACAAATAATATACATCTATATGCTTGGAGTTACAAACATACACTCACACACACACACACACACACACACTCACATTCAAATGTGCGCGTGTACCTGTCTACTTGTGCTTTGTGTTGGCAGTTTATGGCTAACTTGGAGAGGCCACATTGTCGTGCATAAAAAGGGGTATGAAATAGCATCGACACTAAGCAAGGCAATATGCGGTTAAGCGAGAGAAGAGGTGGCTAAAGAGTAACTAATACTATACATTGATGTGGTCTATAAATTATTTCCTTCTTAAAAAAAAAAAAAAATAACAAAGAGATACTTATACAAGGTAGTCTCCTTCTTTTTTTTTCGCGTGTGAAGCGATGCTTTTTCTCATTTGAATGATAAAAAGTCTATTTCGGTTGTTTTATTCTCTCCAAATAATCCTTTTTTTTTATGTATATACATATTTTTTCTTTCCCTGTACATCTTTTTATATCTAATTTGACACTGTAGTACTGAGTTCCTCAGAGTGGTAATAGAAAAGGGTGTAGCACGTTTTTTTTTTTGTTTTCATTGAGGCCGTGCTGTTGCCCTTTGTCTTTCTTGTTCTCTCTATTTCTATTTTTTATTTGTTTGTTTTTTAGCTTACTAGCAATTTTTTTTCTGCCAAGTTTCATTATTTTTGTCATTTTTTTTTTTAAAAAAAAAACGTATATATATATATAGTTATCCTCTTAATTCAATATATCTATCTATATATATATCTTCTTTTATTTTTATTTTTTGAGGGTAATTCGACGCTATAGACGAGGAAAAGAAGAACAAACATCAATTTTTTCTTCTTTCAAATATTGAGATAGATTGAGAAAGAAAAAAGAGAGAGAGAGAGAGATAGAGAGACAGGGATAGGTGGTATTCGTTACATTTTTTTTTTTTTTCATATCAAAAAAAAAAGGAGGGGAAAAACAGGAAATATATTTGTCAGTTGCTGAGGCATTTCCATAAACATTGACCAACAACAACGATTAAAGTAATAATACATTTTTTTATTTTTATTTTTACTGCACAGTAGTAGGCGGTGAAAGAGGAAAAGCGTATCTGCTGCCTTCTTTAAACACCAACGGAGACACAGTCAAACACAACAGCTAAGAAAAAGAAAAAAAAGATAATTAAATAATAAATAACAATTATTAAAAAAAAATATTATTAATTATTTAAAAAGCACATTTGCATCACACGGATGACAAGGAATGACTCTCGCATTCTCTTTGCAACTGCAAGTCTGTTACTAGCGGGCACTTCTCTTGCTTACACGCTCCTTGTGTCACTGAGACGCACGACCACCCCACATGTAGCTCCAACGTGCTCAGAGAACGTTATTGCGGTACTACGGAATGCTTATGACGGCCCTTTCCGCTTCTCTCGTGATGGCGGCAAGCCATCTAACAAAAGAAAAGGAAGCGCCATGAATGTAGATGACGATGACGGTGATGATTCAGAGGAAGGAGAGGAAGAGAGCGAGGATGGCAACATCTACGATGACACGGACGACCTTTACTCAAGTGATTTTGCGACGGATGCGGAGTATGACAGCAAGGAGGAAGAAGTAGAAGATGGCAATAGGGTCGCGTACTACTACGACGATGAAGAAGACGGCAACGATGATCGGTTTCATCGTAGTTATGGGCACGTACGCGGCGGCGGCGGCAATGGTAATGACGCCATACCTTATGATGTACCCCCTGTAGCGGGAGGTACAATGACGATTGCATCCGGTGCTACACGGGGGTCCTCTATTATTTTACATACCCTTACAGCGGGTGAGCCACTGGGCGGTGGAGGTAGCTACTCCTGCTGCTATCACCTCTATCACAACGGGCAGCAGCAGCAGCGTCGTCGTCACACCCAAAATAGTGGTAAACAGCAGCAGCAACTTGTGACAGGCACTGAGGGCATAGCTTGTAGTTTCTGTGGAAGTCAGGGGCAGCACTTCTGCTCTGGAAACAGCGATAGAAGCACGACTCGAAGTACCGGCCTAGGTAAGGGTGGCGAGTGTTGTGGCAGCAGCGCCGCGTGCTCCTCAAAGGACTGCTGTGTTAATCTGTGTGAAGAAGATGCGTCCAGCGAGGACAATAGTGGCTGTGGTGGTGGTGGTGGTGGTACCTGTATGATTTCCGCTGCTGCTGTCTTCGCGAAAGACATTAGATGGAGTATAGAGGGAATGGAGAGCGAGTGCAACTACATTTGTGAAGCTCTGCAGTTCTGCTACCAGCATCAGAGGCACAAGCACTGCTCTAAACATCAGCGTCGTCACTATCATCATTGTGGCTGGAGTGGAAGGGCCGGCTATCGTGGAGTACTGAGTAGCACAGCAAGGCTGTGGCGTGCGGCGTGGCTTGTGTCTGGACGGGGTACTCTGTATCTCGCTCTACGAGCCCAACTACGCCCGTTTCTGGCGCCGGCAACCTTTCTTTTTTCAAAGTCGATTCAGCTTATCCGTCAATGTTATACAACAGTAATGGCAGGAGCAGTGAGGCGCACCCGCACGTTGCTGCGGCGCACGTGTCGGCGTGTCGTCTTCCGCGGTAGAAAAGTAGTGAAGCGTGTTCTGAAGGTGTACAGACAGCGTAGACAGAGGAGAAAGTCTGACCGCCAGCAACAAGGGCAACCCACGAACGTAGAACAAGTAGAGCTGATGGTGGCGGCGACGGACGAGATAAAGTCACCTCTGACGATTTCGACTGAATCGTCCAGCGAAAGTTCATTTGTGGCGGACTCCGAAGAGGCCGGGATGGAGGCGATGCGGCTACGTGACGAGTTGCTGCAGAAGCACTCACCCACTAGCGTAAATAGACGCCTCGATGAGGCACTAAGGAAGCTTGAGCCTACTCCTGGCCGTGTCCCCACCGTGGTCGTCGTGCGCGTGCCTCTTGGCTACGGTGCCATGGCAGATGCTGAAGATCTCTGGGCCGCCCTTCAGCAGGATTGCGCAGCTAGTGAGGATGGACTGATGGATGTCATCATCATTGAGGAGCTCAAGGCGACAACGGCCCCGCTTCACAGTATGCTGGCCGCCGTGCCCCCCACCCCGTCTTTTCTTACAAACGCCATACCTCCACCTCTGTCAACGTCGAGTGTGCCAGGGGGTGGAGCAGTGGATGATGGGACAGACACGAAGGCAACAACAACAACAACAGCTGGTGCTGCTGCTGCTGCGACAACAGACTACTCTCCAAACGTCAACCAGTGTGACAAAAGTATCGCAGACAATTTAAATACAAAGCATAGGTATTCGTCCTCTTGTACCCCACCACCTGAGCGGGTATCAAACACCACCGCTGTGCCTTCTTCCGCCTCCCCAACAACAGGTAGTGCCGTCGGTATTGCAGGTATGGATGCTCTGCCCTCGTTTACTGTAGTACCAGCGATCAGCGGTGCCAGTTGCAACCGAGAGGATCAAGCAGAGAACGACACAACGGGAGCGACGTCTGCGGTGGCGCGACACCCCCCTAGCAGCCTGAAACTCACCTTTGAGCTCTACCCTGCATACCAATTTTACGGATATTGGTACCGTTCAACGGTGTTGCAGGCGAAGGACGCGGCTCTTCGCAGCGCGGTGGCGACGGTGTACGGTGGGGATGCGCGTGAAATCCCTGAAAGCACAGCAGTGATGTGTGGTACAAGGGCACCATCTGCGGGAGACTACTGTGACGTCGCAGACTGCCTCTCCCCTCTCTCACCTCCTTACCGACCGTGCGCGACCGCACCGGGATCGGGTTTACCGAGTATGGTAGCCGCAACGAGCAGCCCGACTCAGGTTGTGTACGTGCCGCCGTCAGCGTTTGGGGCATATTCCGCGCAGCACAGCCCACAGCGTCACGTGGGAAGCGCGCTCTCGCCTTCCAGCGTGTCCTTCGCTCATATACGTAGTACTGCTGGGCTTTCTGGACAGCTGTCAATGTCGCAGCAGCAGCAGCAGCAGCAATCCTCCCTCTCAGTGGTGATGGAGAAGACGATGACCATCCATGTGCACCGGCACACCACCGCTACAGGGGAAACCATCGTGACCACCGCGGCTGCATCTCCAATCATGGCGGCGCAGCCACAGTCACAGGTGCACCTGACTCAGTTGTCATCGGTGCTCGCTGGATCAGCAGAGGTGGGGACAATGCTGACCAATAGCTCTTTGTGTGTTTCTCCGATGCTCGTGAACTTGTCTCGTCATCAGTGGAATCGTGAGGAAAGAGGAGACGATAAAGAGGGGGATAGCGATGCTGAGGCGCGAAGGAAATTTTCCACCACCGAGAACGACGAGGATAATGATGGAAGAGACAGCGGTGCGGGCCGAAATGCCAACAGGGACGGCAACTTACGGCGTCATAAGGAAGGGAGTCATCAGATAGATGAGGCAACCGATTCCGACCGACACGCCGGCACCCAGATCGCTTCCCAAAACTCTGCAGGGACCTTGCCGCCAGCACCGGCGTCGCTACCACTGCTCTATGAGCCAGACCTGCAGGTGCGATATCGCGTGTGCGTGGTGCGTCAGGGCACCCGCACGCGTGAGGCGGTGCAGGATATGGAGCAGATAGTGCAGGAGACACGAGCTTTATGCGAAGAGGCAGCACTGAAGAGGCTTCTCGCTGACGCTCCGGTCCAGAGAGAGCAGCACCAGCAGCAGCCGTCTGCTTCTTCGCCGAGCAGCCGCGGATTGCTTCACTATCCGATCATGTCTTTTCCTTTGGCAAATGAAAATACTCAGAACATGGGAAGTGTCTCGGCTGCTGCCACAGGGTCGCTCTACGCAGCTACGACTGGCACATCCGCACTATCTCTAGGTGGCATTGGACAAGGAAGCGTTGTGGGTCCCAGTATGAGCGCAGCAGCTGCCGCTGCTGCCGTAGTTACTGGTACTAGCGCAGGGTCTAACAGCGCACGTATGAGTTGCCACAAGAGTTCAAATTCGCTTGACGTGGGTACAGCGGCAGCAGCACCAACGGCGGGTTCGCTTCTCTCGACCTCTTCACAGCGACGGTTCTCAACGTTATCCACTCCATCTGAGCTTGACTTTACAACTGCCGCGCCTTCTGCGTTGGTATGTGTGGGCCGAGATGCACACGAGGGTGGCATCGTTGGCATTCCCTCTGCGACGGCAGCCCCAGTTCCTCTTCTTGGAAAGCGATTGTCTGTTACGACACAGCTGAACAACAGCACTGGTAGCCGCAGCGTGCCCCGCACCACCTCTCTTCTTACTATGACAGCAGCGGCAACAGCAGCAGTTGGAGCGGGGACGGGGGCAGTGGAAGGAGGAGGAGGGCACAGTTACCATGCAAACCATGGCTACGTGATCAACACGAACATGGGCAGTAACGTCACCTTCAGCAATAACACAACCCCATTAATGGCGGGGCATTTGCGAATGCCAGAGTGGGTGTTGGCGACGCTAATTCGACGTGAAAGCATGCGCGAGACGCTCATGAAAGAAATGAAGGAAACCGCTTTCCGTGTGTGTTCCATCCCTCTGCCTGACATGCGGGTGTATCGCCAGGTCCCAGTGGCGGTGCCACGCTTTGCAGCCGCTCACGCACGCGGCTACGAGGTCAGTCATTCTTGTGCAGAGGAAATTATTCATCAACAGCGTGCGCTGCAGCAGCTACTTATTGAGGAAGAGGCACGTCGCATTCGTAAGGAGCGGCTGGCAAGGTTGCGACGACTGCGACGCATGAGGACGAAGCAGGGTAGACGTTTCGTGACTCGCCTTAGGGATGCACTTTTACCAAGAATTGGGCTTGGAGCCGATAACTCAGGGAAGCGCGCTACTCATGACTCGGACAACTCCACCACTACTTCTACTACGTGTTCCGAGACAATCTCTACCAACGATGAAGGTGAAAATGGTGCATGTGATCGATTCGCCACATCATCGTCGGACTGTGCGGTTCATCGTGCCACATCGGCGGTAGTTGACCAAATTGGAAGCGGTCAGCTACTGAACGCGGGGAGGGCCCATCCGGCGATACATCCAAGTACTGCGGCTGCATTAGCCGTCGCAAGCTTCTCGACCCCGTCAGAGGCACCAATTTCTTCCGCGTTATGCCCCGGCTCAGTCGCGACAACACCGCTTGCTGTGGAGCCAGCAACTTTCTCGCCGTCAATACTACAGAATCCGGAGAGCCCGACGGGGCGTGGCGACACAAGCTCTCATGGCACCAGTGGATCTCTCTTCTACTCCAGCACGCGCGTAGCTGTGGAAGCATTGGCACCGCCTTCACTGTTGCGATACAGCAGTACTGGCCACCTCAACTCTGCCCCTGTTGCTGGTGGTGATGTTACCGGCGGCAGACTGGTGTCTCCTCACCCTATCGGATCACTTGAAGGAAGCGGTGGTCATCGTGGTGGTGCGGCACCTGGTAGCAACACTTCGACCTCTGTGAGCTCATCACGCGCGCTCTCCAGCGCTGCCTCGCCTATTGCAGGCATTTCCAGCCCTACTGGCTTCTCAAGCGCTAAGAAGTGGACGGAGACGAACACGTCACGGAACTACAACGTGAACGTCAACGCAGGAAACGGTGGGGTGGCAGCGTCATCGTCCAGTGCGGCTAGTGTTGCCGGGGGTTCTACAGCGATGATGCCTCTCACACACGCTGCAGCATCCACCAGTACTACAGTGGCGGCATTCTCTCCAGTTCATCCAGGCTCTGCAGCAGCTGGTGCTGTTGGTAGCGCGGTGGCGCATCCTCCGCATCAGAAATCTTCAGATGGGGCACCGACGGTGGCTTCGTCTTCTCAATTCACTTCTACCACCGCAAGCACCACAGTGGCGACGACGACTGGCACTCATGGAAACGGGTTTGCGACGGTGGGCAGCAGTGGCAGCATACCGGGCGGCATGTCCTCACTCACATCGTTTTTGCCGGCTCCCAGCAGCAGCATGTATGGCACATTTGATGCTTACTTTGGGCATTCCCTGCTCGTGCCACGGGCTCCGTACACTCCGCAGCAGCCGCATCTTCAGTCGCAGCAGCCTTCGTCTTTGTGTGCGCAGAATCAGCAGCAGTTGCGCACGAGTGGGAGCCCGCACAAGAGTACCAGCGCGGAAAGGAAGAGCAAGGCCAGCAAGGAACCAAAGAAAAAGAAGAAGAAGAGGAAGAGAGACAAGGATGCGAGAACAGGGCGACGTGGAGGGGCAGAAATGGGTTATTCGTCTTCGGCGGAGCCTGCTGATGTGCACCGTATGCAAGAGGTATTTACGATTGATAACATGAAGTTTAGGGAAGACTGGAACTGTGAACAGAGAGCGCGTCAAGGGAAGCACCACCATCGCGATTCTCGCCATTTTACAACAGGAAAGGACAAGAAGTTGTCCGAAAAGGATGGGGCCGCCGCTCTAGCGAGTGGACGCCGTAGCTGTGGTGGAAAGCACAGACTTGAGAGTATCTCCGCAGCCGCCGCGATGCCTTCAACGCACCATGCACGTTGCTCTACAAGCCCTAATGTCGGATGGACTCCTAACACCGCTGGCCGCGGTAGTGCCCTGCGACACGCGGCACAAAGTTTTAGTGCGATTCAGAGCACGCGCATGAATTCCTTTGTGTACAAATCTCAGCAGCAACAACAGCAATCATCGCACGCGGCAGGGAACCATCTAGCCCGCATCGCAGGTTCCAGCGTGGCCTCTGGACTGTTGATCCCCTACACGTATTCCTCAGACTCCGTGAATTACATGTATGGCATGAATCCATACCCACCACACCGCAACCTGCTCGGGACAGAGTATGTGGACACCGATGACGAAGACGCGCCACCTGGAGCCCTCGCCGCAGCTATGGCACGTACTGGGAGAGAGAGGGGGAGGAGGAGTGCAAGCAAGGCGGGCGTGGCGCGTTCTTGTGGAGAGCATAGCCAAGATAGCTACGCACAGATCCATTCTAACTTGCTGGAGTTGCTTGGCGCTGGCGGCGGCCTCATGCGTAGCGGTGTCACGTACTATTACACTTATGGCGATGCCACTGCTTGTTTGTTCAATGCTTCGATGCGGCCCACCGTGGAGAGCGATCAGTGGGAGAGTGACTACGCCCTGTGCGCGCTGAATGAAGAAGGAGGGGAGGAGGACGCTGCGGGTGCGATGGGGGATGACGAGGAGAACGATACGCGGCACATGCCGCTGGGTAGGTATGCGGCGGCGGGTGGCGGTGGCGGCCGACTGTCTGGTACTCCGCCGGGTAACAGTTGGCCCACGATGGGTCCCAGTGCTGGTGCTGGCGGTGGTAGTGGTGCCCCTGGAGGAGCAGGAGCAGCAGCAGCAGAGAACGCCAGTTCATATCTTTTTTATGGCCGAGATGAGATGTCCGAGGAGGAGAAGGCGGAGAGACAGCGGATCGCAGCGAGACAGTCACGTAATCGAGCGTATTACTCGATATTTCGCCACCTTCACGATGTGTTTTTTAATACCATCACCCGTGTCCCACTGCGACGTCGACGCCACGATTGCGCAGGCGGTGGCGGTGCTGCCGTTAACAGCGACTCTGACGATGGCAAGTCTCAGACAAGGTGTTGCGCCCCTGTGGGGACAGGCCGGGATAGTCGATCGACAGGAGCTGCTGCTGCTGCGCATGGGCCGCCTCCACCGCTGAGCCCAATGCACCTCAGCAGCTACCTCCCTAATATACCACAGAACGGTTCAGATGAAGTCACGTTTGGCGAGCAGTCGCGCCTGCGTCAGGCGCTTGACATTCAAAATGGCAACTTCGGTTTGAGTCCACTGGAAGTGTGGCTTGCGACCCGCTATTCTCGCCGCTTTGCCGCTGAAGTGTACGTGATGGATGTGACGGCTGTTAAGGGAGACCCTTTTTACCCCGCTGTTCGCGTCATCGACGAAGTTGTGGCGCATGCGGTGTTATATTATCATAATCGCAGCTTGCGTGATTTTCTAGGGGATCTGGCTGCAGAATTTGATCTTCACTACACGCCACGCACACGCTGGGGACGATATTACTTGGGCCTCCCGCTTGATGGGGAGGATCAGGCATTGCAAGCGGCAGCAACCGCCACTGCAGCTTCCGCTGGCGGTGCCCGTGCATCGAGTAGCGGGGCTCACTGTACTGAAGCATGCTACACCGATACTGAATCGCCACACTCGAACCCCTGCAGCTTTTCTGCCGATACGCGTGCTCGCAATGAACGTATCAGACTGGCAGAGGTGGATGTCACCCCAGTAAGTGGGATGGCTCTGCCGCGCACAGAGCGTACCTACATGTTTGATCAGGGCTGTTCTGTAGACCATCGCAGACTTTCCTTGTTTTCTGAGTCGTCCGCTGAAGCACCTTTGCTGGAGCTCGCACCGAATCATAGCAGTGCCGAGTTTCAGGACTGTCATGGTGGTGACTTACCGCTGGTACCGCCGCTTGCGACCTCCACCATGACCAAGCGATGCTCACATGACCAGCACGTGTCCAAGAGAATGAGCATTGAGGTGGCAACAGCAGCAGCAGCAGCAGCAAGCGAAGAAGATGTAAAAAGAAGCGACGAGGTGGAGGAGGAGTCTGCACACGAGACGCCTGACTTTCCATTGTACGCGGATCAGCAGGAGGACGAGAGTATCTTTTATGGAGGTGTGACGCAGGTGCCTGATACCGCGCTCGGTCGCGAAGCGCAAGAGGAACGAATGCTCATGCGTGAGCTTGATTACCTAAAAGAATTTTTGATTGAAAATCGTAACGTACTTTCGTCGGCGACGTTGACGGCGTCAGGTTCGAACAAACTTGAGGCGGTGTTCGGTGCTCCCGCCACGGTCTTTCCTTTCCTCATGTGTGGTCGGGAAAGTGTAGCTCTGATGCACAATATGTTTTATACTCTGCAGGGGCACTACGGCGCGCAAGTGTATGAGCGGTTTGCGGAGTTCACGCGTGACGTGTTTGAGCGCGATCGTCCTCGTGTTATCCGCCAAACCCCTCGCATCTTCCGCTCCATCAACAAGAGTCGCCGTGGATATATTAGCTACGAGGAGCTGTGCAGCTGGATGGCACGAAAATTGAGCTGCGGGAAAAGTCTTGGCCCCGATGCGCACGTAATTGCTACTTCCATGTCGTTGCGGTTGCCCATGGCACTCATTATAGACAAGAAGTACCTGTGGCCTGAGCTGGAGTGCACACTTGCGTCACTTTCTGATTGCGAAGAGGAGTAGAAGTGGGAAAAAAGAAAAGATTTTTCTTTTTTTTTAAAAGTTGATTATTGGTTTCTTTATTTTCCCTTTTCCCTTGAGTTTTTTTTTTTTTTATGTTGCCTAGCCGTTTTTTTTTTCTTTTTCTTGCTACAATTACCATTACTAAGCCCGTGTATTACTATCTAATCCCTCTTGTCGAAAACAAAATGCATATATATATATATAAAAGAAGTGGAGATGTTTATGAATTGTTATCAATAGTACGTATGTAGGTAGGCAATAAGCGTTTCCCTCGCAATGCAATAATGGCTTGCTACTAGTTGAAGAGCGATTAGAGCAAGAGAGAGAGAGAGAGAGTTGCTTGCACAATGGTTTACAACTACAATGTTGATGTATACCCCTTTCTATATGCCTCCTCCCTCTTGTTTTCGTTTATTGCTGTGCGTTTTTTTTCTCCCTTTTTGAGAAAGATTTTGATTTTACTTGCTTCATACATATATATACATATATATATAAACATAGATTCCACCTGTTGTTGCTACCTTGTGCTGCAGCTGCTGCATATCTTTTCTTCTTCATTTAGCTTTTTTCTTTTATATATATAAAACCTTTTTGATCCACAAACATAAATTGGAATTGCAGTCTTTTTTCCTCTTATATTTCCATGTCTCGAGCAGCTCCTGCGTTTAAGCTTGCCATGCCAGCCACCAAGGCTGCGTGCAGCCATCCTACTCTGCGCAACTTCTCCTGCGTGGTCGCGGTCGATCTCGCCGGCGGCATTGGAGATGGCAACACTATCCCCTGGCAGTGCCCAGAAGATATGGCGTTCTTCAAGGATCAGACCATGAAACTCCGCGGTAAGAACGCGATGCCGTCAAGCACAGGGAAGCGAAACGCTGTTATTATGGGCCGCAAGACATGGGAGAGCGTACCTGTGAAGTTCCGCCCGCTCAAGGATCGCCTCAACGTGGTGCTTTCGTCGACCGCTACTGCGGAGGACCTTGTGAGCGTGCTGCCGGAACACAAGCGCGCTGCCACTATGGAGGATCTCCTGGTTGTCAACGGCGGTCTTGCGAACGCGTTGGAAATCTTGGCTCAACCCCCCTATGTATCCTCTGTGGAGACCGTGTATTGCGTCGGCGGTGCTCGTGTGTACGACGAGGCGCTCGCTATGCCATGCGTGGAGAAGCTCTCTTCCGTCTACTTGACGCGTATTGGGGTGCAGAAGGACTGCTGCACTCGTTTCTTTCACTTTCCCTCCCCACCTTGTTCCGCTACCGCTACCTCTGCTGTAGAAGCCGAGAGCAAGACTGAGAAGCCAACGTGGCTTGCTGAGAAGGAGACGGAGGCGCTCCGGCTCCACAATGCAGCAGAGTGGGTCGTTGAGCATTCTCATGGTAAGAAGACGAGCTCGGTGGATGGTATTGAGTACGAGATTATGAAATACGTCCGCCGCAACCGTGAGGAGGAGCAGTATCTCTCGCTGATCCACCGCATTATCAGCGATGGCGCGATAAAGGACGATCGCACAGGCGTCGGCACGGTGAGCTTGTTTGGTGCCCAGATGCGCTTCTCTTTGCGAGACAACCGTCTCCCGCTTCTGACGACGAAACGTGTGTTTTGGCGTGGCGTGTGCGAGGAACTCATCTGGTTCCTGCGTGGCGAGACGAACGCCAAGCTGCTCAGCGACAAGGACGTGCACATATGGGATGATAATGGTAGCCGCGCGTTCTTGGACAGCCGCGGCCTGCACAACTATGAAGAGATGGATCTCGGCCCTGTGTACGGCTTTCAGTGGCGCCACTTTGGGGCGGAGTATACCAACTGCCACGCAAACTACGACGGCAAGGGCGTGGATCAGATCAAGTACATTGTGGACACGCTGAAGACGAACCCGAATGACCGTCGCATGCTCTTCAGTGCGTGGAACCCGTGTGCACTGAGTAAGATGGCGCTTCCTCCTTGCCACTTGCTCGGCCAGTTCTACGTGAACCCTAATACGCAGGAGCTCTCCTGCATGTTGTACCAGCGCTCGTGTGACATGGGCCTTGGCGTGCCGTTTAATATCGCATCCTATGCGCTGTTGACGATTCTGATTGCGAAGGCGACATCGTTGAAGCCCGGCGAGCTTGTGCACACGCTTGGTGATGCGCACGTGTATCGCAACCACGTGGACGCTCTGAAGGAGCAGCTTGAGCGTGTTCCGCGTGCATTCCCAGTGCTGGTGTTCAACAAGGAGCACGAGTTCCTGGAGGACTATGAGACTGCTGACATGGAAGTGGTGGACTACGATCCTTACCCACCAATTAAGATGGCCATGGCTGTTTAACTTGGGGGTCATCTCTCCCGAATACGTGTGTCCCATGTTTGAGGAAGAAGGGAAGAGAGAGGAGGCAACAGTAATACTGCTTCTCTTGCTATTGCTGATCATAGAAATAGAAACTTCTTTTTTTTTATTATTTCCAAATTTTTACTTTGATTCTTTTTTTTCTTTTTGCGTGTAGAGAAAGCATGCATGTGCGTACTGTGTTTTTTTATACACGGAAGCGTATATATATATGTGCGCATTATCGATGGTAGAAGTATTTTTAGCCACTATAAAGTTGAGAAAAGCAACAGTAACAAATATATATATATAAGCTCCCCTCTCTAGAAGTCTTTGTGATACGTTGTGTTCACCACGATATCATATTGACTTAAGAAGGAGATCCCACGTGGAACATTTATATATATGTTATGCGAAGATCGTTTTTTTCTTTTTTTTAATGAGAAAGAAATTGGCAAATACGGTTATGAGGGTCGAGGGGAAGGAGCGAAAGAGAGTGATGCCGTCTTGGGTGATGATGATGACTACAGTTCAAGTCGTTCTCTTTCTACGTTCTTCCTAGACTTGATTGTCCCCCGCCCCCAAAAACCATAACGTAAAAATATCAGTGGTATATATGGAGATTCAGCAGTTTATACTTGCAATCATGGTGGAGTTCGTCGAGACTTTTTTTTTTTAAAAAAGTTTCAAGTGCTTTTCAAGGATATCTGTGCGTGCTTCCTAGGGGCGCTGCAACGTATCAGCAGAAGACGAAAACATGAGTGGAAAAAAAAAAGAAAAAAAACGAGTCAAAGAAAGAAAGAAAGAACAGCGACTTCTATCGATGTATATCGGATTAGAATGCTTGCTGATAAATGTGTTGTGTATTTATTTACTTTTTATTTATTTTCCCTTCTTGAATAACATCTCTCTATTGTCTTTTATTTTTATTTGTTGAATATGAGAAAAACAAAATAAATAGTATCAATCAAAAAGAGAGAGAGGAAGACATCATCTCTGATCTCTTGCAACTCACTAGTAGCCTGTTAGACCTCCATTATACTTAACAGTCACCACGAGGTCTTCATTTGTTTTCAAGTTCTTTCTTTTCCCCCCTGCGCTCACACCCCCATCACAGTCCGTGCCGCTCGCAACTTATTCATCCAAGACACACGACAACACGGACCGTGTAAGCAAGCACACCGACTATAACTCAGTAATGGGCCCAAAGAAGAAGAACTCTACGAGGCCCTCCACTGCAGCACCGGCTGGTGGTGCCGCGCCGGCCTACCACCCGCAGAGCAGTATTGGTTTCATGCCACCTGGCACCACGCACGCTGCCGCGCAGTCCTATGGCGCCAGCAACCGCGATCGCCGTGATGATTTTGGGTATCGCTTTGAGCAGCACTTTCCAGTCCCGAAGCGCCTGCGCCATGTGCCCAACTCTCTTGTAGAAGCTGTGAATGATTTCCATTACGCTATGATGAATGACACCCCACGTAATGAGTTCTACTATGAGCTCCTGAAGCGCCACATCACGCCGGAGAGTGGCGTGTTGGAGATTGGTGCGGGCTCGGGCCTGCTCTCTATGATGGCCGCAAAGCTCGGCGCCAAGTGGGTAGTAGCGGTGGAGGGCTCCCCAGAGATGGCGGCGCTTGCACGTGCTAATATCGCGGCCAACAACCTGCAGGATCGCGTCACCGTACTCAATATGCTCAGCACTGATCTTAACGTGAAGCAGCTACCCTCGAAGCCCGACATTCTCGTTTCTGAAATTTTTGGTACTCTTCTCTTAGGCGAGAGCGCGCTTGATTATATCGCTGATGCTCGCAGACGCCTGCTCAAGCCTGATACAAAGATCATTCCTCAGTTTGGTGTGCAGTACGCTGTGCCTATTGAGTGTCCTACGCTTTCAAAGATCTGCGCCGTGTCATCATGGAACGATCTTGATCTCTCTTACGTGATGTCTTTGCAGGACACGTGTAGCGTGGTCTTCACGAAGCAGTACGGCTTCCGCATGAGTAGCGTCCCTTTCAAGCGTCTCTCTGACCCTGTGCCAGTGCTCTCCGTAGACTTTGCTACCTCTACGCGGAAAGGGTTCAAGAAGGAGTTCCCGGTGGAGGTGACAGCCACGGAGAGCGGCACAGCGCATGCGTGGATGTATTACTGGACATCCACGGATGGGGACCAGGTCATGTCCACCAGTCCTGAAGACACTCTCGATAACTTCCCGCGCGACATGCAGTGGGGACAGGCACTTCAACTGATTGACTCTGGCGCCAACGTGGCGATGCCGACCTTTTTGAATTTTGAAAAGGGTCAGCAATACACGTTCAAGTGCTGCACGTCTGAGGATAGCGTGGTGCTGCACATGCAATACCAGAGGCCCAGTGTGCCAAAGGCGACCAAGGCGGAGAATGAGACTGAGAAAATTGTGGAGAATCAAAAGTAAAAAGCAAACAAACATGAGAGTACAAGGCAAAGCAGATAAGGAATGCTGTAGAAGGCTGGGATGAGAGAGAGATTTATGGTTTAGTTTCCTTGACTATGCTTTTTTTTTTCATCTTCTCTTTTGTTGTTGCTATTGCTGTCTTGAGTATGGGCGGCAAGTGAAACTACCGGGGGGGGGGGAGCGGAGAGAGGAGGAAAAAAAATGGGGGATGCGAATGATAAAGCTTTTGAAAGACTTGCTGTTGCTGTGTTTACAGTCTTGTTGCTTGAAAGATGATGAAGAGAATGAACATATATATAAAGAGAGAGAGAGGGGATGAGAGTCGCTAGGCGTTGAGAGAAGTGGACGTGTGTGGAAGTGAAATTGAGCGAATAAACCATTTTTTTTTTCCTCTTCATATAAAAATATAAATAAATAAATGGTCATAATATTAACAACACACTTTAATGCGGGTGCGTAATTTTTTTTTTCTTTTGTTTGTTTAGCTTGAAGGGCGTGCGAGGGAGAGGGTGATGAATCAGGTGCTTGGCTAGAGCTTCTGAAACTACAAAATGAATTACCTTTTGACCTCTTTACATTGTGTTTCGCACTTTAAGCGCATAAAAAAGAAAAAAAGAAAGAAATAATTATTTTCAAAAATATAGAGATGACTCTGTATCTTGTGTTTATGAGTTTTGAGTTTTGGTTGCTTTGTTGTTTTGCCATTACGCATTCACTGGTCAATCTTTCGTCCTCTTGTTCTCTCTGTTTCTTTTCTCTTTGTATTTGTATTTGTATTTGTTTCTAATATATAGAATATATATATTTTTATATATCACTCATATCACAGTATTGGAAACATATATGATTTTCTAAACATCAATTTTTTTTATTTTAAAAAATGAATTGTTGCTCAATTTAAAATTGCTTTTTTTATTTTCTCATCGTCATCGCCTTTTAGCCCTCTTGCTGTTAACTCTCTTTCTGTTTAACTGTTTTCGCGTGCTTATGTAGCATTTTTTTTTTCTTTCATATTGTTTGTACCTGTTCTCACCCTTGATGGCATTTCAACACGAGGAAACCAAAGGGGCAGAGAAAGGGAGAGACATAAAAAAGAAAAAAAAGTTGTGAACGTTGGGGAGAGAACGGAAAAAGAGGCCCTTGAATTTTTTTTTAAAAAGTAAGGACAATAGGATGACTAACCGAACAAAATGGGCAATACACTTCCTTTGTGTGCCCAATGTGATCATGAATCGCGACATTTATCTACATTTATATATTTATATATTTACTTGTGTGTGTATCAAGATACCTAGGTTCTGAAGCATGAGAAAGTAGAGAAGCAAAGAAAACAAGTTTTGCAAGTGTGGAGGTTTTTCAGATTGCATTCGGAAAAATAATAATTATATTAATGAAACTTTATCATTCAACACTAAAATGGAAGAGCGGTAGACATGCACAAGTGGCAGATCAAACAGCGCACAATTCCTTCCATGCAACACATTACAAAGCTTTTGCGCATATGTAAAGAAAAAAAAATGCAATGAAGGCTTCTTATATTACTAGTCAATGCGGATCCAAACGTCTTCTTTTTTTCAAATATTGCCTTATTCTTTTTCGTCATAAAGAAGGTATAACTGCGTGAAGGACCAAGAATAATACATGGCCTAACTATTGCCAATGGCACCTACTACACATATTCAACTTTGCTGAAAGCCGACCAAGCTTGCCAACACAAAGAGAATATACAAAACTGCCAGAAAACAACTGTATCATTTGACGAACATTCTTGTGTCACACTATATATAAATTTTTATCAAAAATTCCATGTGCAATAGTACAACACATGAAAGAGGACAAACGCGCCAAAACACACACATTGCTCTACTGGAAGACATCTACCCTACTCACATATAACGATTCTCTTCCTCTCTTCTTTCTTCTATGTTTGCATTTTCTGTCTACTATCATTTCTGACCCATATATATACATATACATATACATATGGATAGTAAAGAGCTATTTTCCGACAGGCACACACGTACACGCTGACACGCGCTTACCGACTACACCTGCGTCCTTCTCTTCTTCGCCCTCCTTCTTTATCGTCTCTTCACTTGATCTCTGTTTGTCTGAAGCGATGTCCTCCACCCAAA
>JASANZ010002188.1:0-67090 GCA_030849805.1 Sergeia podlipaevii
AGCACAGCGTCGATGTTGAGAGGAGTCGTCACCTTCAGATGCAGTGGCCAGCTGCTGTGGTGGGGCAGCACAACAATGTCCGCCTCGGCCACACCATTCAGCCGCTGCATCTCTACGTACAGGTCCTCATTCCTCACGCCAAGCTCCGACGCGTTGGGGGCCTTGTGGCCTAGCCTCTCCGCCGTCGGGGGGTCACGGGGTCGGCGCCGTCCAGCACGATCGCTTCCGCTACCGACGCCGCGACCGGTGGGAGGCCAAAGCCGAGGTAGCGCTCCAACGTCTGCAGACGCCTGTGACCAGCTAGCCGCATCAGCGTCACCGAGGACGTGCCGCCATTCGCCAGCACGCGCAGCGCACCCTTCCGGACAGACGGCAGTGCGGACCCCGGCTCATGGTCCCGCACCGCACTCCGGATCATCGTGCACAGGTCCCCGCTCTGCCGGAACACCACCTGCTTGCTCCGCCGCTGAGTCAGCAGCTTCGCGAAGGACGACGCATCTGTGCGTGACAGGCTGGAGCTGGCGTTGTAAGGCCCGCCCAGCTTCGCACCCTTGCCACGACGCATCTTCACCACAAGCGGGTAGCGACCCTGCGCGTTAGGCTTGTCCGCAGACCGGATGTCCCGCCTCTGCAGCTTCGTCACGTCCGACGCACGCACCGCAAGCACCCACATCAGTTGCAGCATCAGGGACGCCTCTGGGGACTTGCGCTCGAGCTCCGCACGCGCATGCTCCACGTCCACCTCCCGCACCGGCTTCGTCGCGGCCACCCACTCAGGGCACTGACGCAGGTTCACGCCCTCCGTCTGGTTGGTGTACAGCGCAAGGTCGCGCAGGGCACCAGCCATCGCAGACAGACGCTTCGAGATGGTGGACCACTTCCAGTGCCGGGCCAGCGACTGGCGCCTCACTAGCTCCACCACGGCCTGCGGTAGGTCGAAAGCGAGCAGCTTCTCCGGCATCGCACGCAGGTCCCGCAGGCACGCAATGTGCAGCCCTCGCATCGCTGGCGTGATCCCGTGCCACGCAAGCTGGCTCACGTGTGGCAGCCTCCCTGTGTGAATGAACCACGCTCGCGGGCAGCCGGCGAGGCAAAAACTCCGCCTGCACTCCAGGTTTAACGTCGGGATGGCACTGTTCTCAAGAGCGCTATATCAATTGTCACTAGCACACCTCTCAGCATTACCTCATAGTAAGGCTCTTTTATTGCTTGCAGTGTAGTGACACAATCTTCTTAGGATATCTCACTCACGCACGTGGAATATGCGTTCTATACCATGCCTGCGTATGGAAGTAGAGCCCACTTGCAGTATCAGTACTACACAGCTTGCCTTTGGAAGCGTGAACCAAGCAGGAAGTGCCAGTGATGAGAAAACGTGAGGGACTGCTTTTATACCAGATGGACAAAAAATATTGATGAGATCACTGCTGCAACTATGATGGAAGAGATGGGCGTAGTTATTGTTCTTCTCACTATTCTTTGATGCGGTGTGCCACCATGTCTATTGAATGGCGGCCGATTTAGCGGTATTCGAAGCGAGAAGATTGCAGCGGCTATAAACCCGCCTCAAGGAGATGATCCTTCCATACATTGAGAGAGGTGAGCCTTCACTGAGAGCCATGATTCTATAGACGTGTGGTGACGAAAATGCAACTCATGCTTCCCAATGGCATCCTGGTGTTCGGTGAAGTTGCTTGACTGATGCTTTGCAGCGAGAGAGACTTCCTTCTCCATTCAACACTGATATGTTCTGAGAGTGCGCTACAGAAGCTGAATAGAGCACTTTGTGAGGAAGGCTGTGAGCACAGCAAAAGTGAGCCATTTTGATAGGTGCAGCGGTAGCAAGTGCTCCTGTTGAGTGTTGCTTCAGTTGAAGCGTGCGCAGGAAGGCTCCATGAAAGCGCTTGCCATGTCATTCCTTCTGTCTGCTGCTCCCCTCAGTGGCACAGCAGCGTTGAAGACTGCACTAGTGAATGCACAATCCTTAGCGGTACACGCAGCTCGAGGGTATAGTGGCCACCGCAGCTCTACCAGCCTGCATGAGTGCCACTGTTATAAAGCAACTGAAGAGCAATGATACGCTAATCTTGCCTTTGAGTGTGCCTGCTCACAATCACCTTGGGATTCTTCATCAGCTTCATAATTGGGGGGCTGACGCCCCCCAAGCCCCCCTCAGAAAAGGGAGATCAATGTGCTGAGAGCAAGGTGGTGGAGCTGTGCTTTGAGAGAAGTAGCAACGGACCTGCCAGGTTGCTCATGAAGCAGAGAGAGAGGCAAAGCCTGACTGAGGAGCACGTCGTGCTTGGCAAGAGAGGGTGAGGTGCAGTGGCAATTACCACATAGGGATTGGTTATTATTTTTCGTTTCATTTTCTGATTTTCGTTTCTTAACCTTCTCTATGTTTCGTTCATCGTTATTGTTCATGGTTCTCTTAAAAGTATGTTTCTATTCTTTGCGTTCATTATTTTTCCCCTTATACATTTGATTTCTTTTCCGCGTTCACACTATATTGCTCTCTTTGCCATCTTTAGTATAATATCTTTATTTTCTTTTCATTTATTTACATCACATACCTCTTCTGATAGCGTTTTATTTTTTTTATTGCGCAGATACAGCTCCGCTTGCTCTGCTGTTCGTGTCTCATCATATGGCTCAGTGATAAGTGAATCCTTAATGATGAGGGGCAAGTCCCAAACCCCCCATTTAATTTTTTATTGCTGGAAAGTGCGAAAATGAGAAACGCTGCTTGCCAACTCTAAACTTCCACGATAGATGGCTACTGCGCCACAGATATTGGTATGGTGAGACTACAACGTGTGCTAAAGTATTTTCTACTTCTCAAAGTAACATGAGAGAGCTGTTGGTAAAAGCGTTTGCTATGATGACAAAAAAAGAAAAACAGAAAGGGAGGCATAAAGAAGGAGGTGAGAAAAATGTCTGAAAAGGAGCAAGCAGAGCCACAGAAAGAAATACTCAGCACAATATGTCCATCAACTCGTAGGAGAAGCTGACATGCGCTCCCTACGTGCAAAGCAAAAAATTAGGAATATTCATTTTTGAATTCAAACTATTTGGAGGGAAAACCACCAAGTGATCAAAAACCCTCCTCACGTCAAGAACAAACAAGCAGTCGCCAAAAAGAAAATAGAGAAAAAAGCAATGATTCCCTAAACACGTGAAACAGTAAAAACGATGAGATTAACGTGAAACAATATTAAAAAAGATAAGCAAAAAAATATATAAAGCGGAAAATGTATCCTTTTTCAATTTTATAAAGGAGTTTGACCTGATAAAATAAACAAAACATAAAGAAATCAACAAAAAAATCTTTATGAACGCATTAAATCGCCACAATGTAGCAAAAACAACGTACGATTCATTACAACTAAATCCACCTCTTTACCTTCTCACCGATACAAACACATCGACACAAGGAAACAGAAATGAAAACTGATTAAACAAGCCAATTAAAAAAAAAGAACAAATATTGCCCGTGGCACAAATACTAAAGATGAACCCAGAGCACTAAAATAACGGAACTGTAGCGTACCAGCATGAAAATGGCGGACGTTGAAAGTAAATGGAAAAGTAGTAGTGTCAAATCGTATGCATGGAAATCATACATTTGCTCTACAACCGCACAATCCATTCCTGCTAGTTAGGTCCAAAGCACTTCAAAATTAGCTCTAGCAGGCAGGCCCAAGTCAGTATCCCCCTCTCTTGCTGTGACAGCCACCGATCTGAGAGAGGGGCACATGAGGAGTGGAGCCAAACTACGTACTCTTGTATCACGTAAGTCTACCTTGGTCAATGAAGGAGCCCCCGAAGGACCGCTCATATTTTTCAGACCAGAACACCGTTGAAGATTTAAAAAAATGCAGCTTCCGACATTGAGAAAGCATACCTGTGGTTCCTACACCAGTGTCCCCAGCTGTCGACATCTTTAGGGATGGAAGGCCTGCACGCTCTCAATGGTTTTAGATCCGTCACAGTGGCGTAGGGAAGATGGAGATACTTCAAAGAAACGAGATTTTGTAGAATATTGAAGTCTTCGAAGACGCGACAATTCCTAAGATCTATTCGTACAAGGGCAATGCAGCCCCTCAGCGGCGCCAGGCTCCTCACACCCGTGCTGTTGGCGTGGAGAATCATCAAAGATGTGGCCGCTGATAAAGGAGCCAGGTCATCGATCCCTTCACACCCACAAATGTCTACTACTTCAAGGGCGATGCAGTCCCTCAGCGGCGCAAGACTCCTCACACCCGTGCTGCTGGCGTTGAGAATCCTCAAAGATGTGGCCGCTGATAAAGGAGCCAGATCATCGATCCCTTCACACCCAAGGATGTCTACTTCTTCAAGGGCAATGCAGTCCTTGAGCGGCGCAAGGCTCCTCACACCCGTGTAGCGGACTCTGAGAATCCTCAAAGACGTGGCCGCTGATAAAGGAGCCAGATCGTCAATCCCTTTACACCCATGGATGTCTACTTCTTCAAGGGCAGTGCAGCCCCTCAGCGGCGCAAGACTCCTCACACCCGTGTAGCGGGCTCTGAGAATCCTCAAAGATGTGACCGCTGATAAAGGAGCCAGATCATCGATCCCTTCACACCCACAAATGTCTACTTCTTCAAGGGCAATGCAGTCCTTGAGCGGCGCAAGACTCCTCACACCCGTGCTGCTGGCGTTGAGAATCCTCAAAGATGTGGCCGCTGATAAAGGAGCCAGATCGTCAATCCCTCTACACCCATGGATGTCTACTTCTTCAAGGGCAGTGCATGTACACAGGGGCTCGAGGCTCCTCACTGCCGTATGTGATAGACACAACACTCTGATTTTTGGAAGCGACGGGGATAAGGAGGTGAGGTCGGCAATGTCACACCCCGACAGATCGAGCCCCTCCATGTTGGGGCATTCGTTGATCCACTCCAAGGTATCACAGTTGTGTAGCACTTTCAAGTGTACTGGTATTTTATCCTTTGCAAGCCACCATCGGATTTCCTGCATTCCTGCTTTTGTGGCCTCCACGCGCCTCACCATGTCCTCCTCCCTCAAGCCTGAAGCAACTTCTTGGCGTGGAACAAGACGCACATGTGCGCCGGGGATCCTGTGCCCGTCCTCGTGAAGCTCTGTAAGTTGTAACGCTGCTGGGTGAGCAGCAGAAAGCGCCAGTGGAACGGAACCCAAGTTCCCCTCTCCTCTGCCTCCGTATTGTGTGATGAAGAAAGAAGGGAGCATTTTAGTAGTGTTGAAGGCTAAAGGTATGTTAAACTTCGTAGCAAGATAAAGACAAAAGTGGGGAGGCAAACAAGCAGAAGAATGAGCAGAATGGCAACAAAAAAACACCAAAGAAAAAAAGGTAGTGAGTGATATCCGTGGAAGCCTAAAGCACACCAAAGCATGCCATACATGATACTCACAAAACTCACGACGGGCCGCTTCGCGCCGCTAATAAATGAAAAACAAAAATGAATAATTTTTTATTCTGTGTTCAAAATAGTTGGAGGGAAAATCACCAAGTGATCAAAAAACCTACTCACGTCAAGCACAAACAAGCAGTCGCCAAAAAAAAAAGTAGAAAAGAAACTATTATTCCCTAAATACGTAAGAGTAAAAAAAGATGAGATTTACGTGAAACAAAAACAAGAACGACAAAAGAAAAATAAATAAAAAGCAAAGAGCGTACCAAATTCATTTACTTCTATAAACGTTTCACATAATACAATAAATTAAACATAAAGAAAATCATCTGAACACTCTTGGAACTCTTGGAGCACGTACCAACATGCACTTTAAATCGCCACTATGTAGTAAAAACGTACGATATACAAAAACACTTTAGTAGTATCTGCACTCTGGCCTTCTCACCAACAATAATAAAAAGCCACAAATAACAATAAAACAATGACATATAGAAATCTGATTAAATAAGGCAGTGAATGAGAGATAACTGAAAGCACAACAAACAGAACCTGTGCCATCAAAATAAAATACGAATGCAGAAGAGTAAAATAACAGGAGTGTCACGTATTGACACAAAAATCCTCAACACTAAAAGTAAATGTCAATGAAAAAGAAAGTAGCGCCACAACTTGTGCATAACAATATTGGATTCGCTCTGCAGTTGTTAAACTAGTTCCCGCCAGCTAATCGCAATCCACCCTGTGCCGTGCTCTAGAATCCAGAACACAGACATCCCCGTCCCGATCTCTGATTAACACCTTCTTGAGAGAGGGACAGGTATCAAGAGGAGCCACGTTACGAACATCTGTGCCACGTAGATCCACCTCCTTCAAAGCACGTGCCCCAGAAAAGCCGATAATGTCTTTAAATTTCTTTTTTTCCTTCTGGTAGCACCGTCCTTTGTAGGGATCGAAACTGGGTCGTCGGCGCATGCTAGAAAGAGAGGAAAGGCATCTACACATACCCTCGCTGGTTATGTGGGACTCAGCCATTGGAGAGACACCGAAGCTCATACCCACTAAAAACCCCCGGGGTGGAGAACAAAGTTCACCACACTGCCATTTCTAGCACGCGTAGCGACCCAGCCGGCGCTGAATCCCCTGTGGCCGCTCTCCAGTCATGGGTGTGAAGCCATGGCAAAGTCTTGACGACCAACAGGAATGACCTTTACGTGCGTTGGCGCAGCTCAGTGACACAAATTAGTTCATAGTGCCTCCCTCATCGCGAGGTGCTGGACGCTAACGGATGGTTCGTTCGAGCGAGAATCTCAGGAACACCTAGTCTTTCGACGTGGTTTCCCACGTCTACTCTAACCCAGAGTGAGGGCTTCAGTTAGGTACAGTAACCAGAGTTATGCACCTATTGCGCCGTGAGGAAAGGCGTGGCGGCGCCTGTTGTTAAACCACGCTGCCAACTGGCTCTACTTCACCCTCAAAGCCGCGGGGAAAGAAAATCAAAGACACTGCAGAAAACAAAAAAAAAGTCTCGATCTTTCCAATACATCTATAGCAGATTTGAACGCAGTGTGGTCTTTGTGCAGGGGGGGGGGGTAAAAAAATATCAACACGTCGACACTCTTTGCAGCCCTAAAGGCCCTAAACATATCAAATGCACTTGTGAGCGACTTGACTCCGCTAGCCAAGTGCGCAGGCATTGAGAAACTGTATCTAGCGGGGTGTGAGAAGGTTGGCAGTTTGGCAGCGCTATCAAAACTAAAGCGCTTGCGAGTACTTGATGCTTCACGTACTAGCCTGACAACTGTCAGGCAGTTGGCAAAATGCAAGATGCTTGAAGAATTGAGCGTCATTAAGTGTCAACAAATTGAGGATCTAAGTCCTCTGGAAAGTCTTCCATGCCTGAGGATGCTAAAGGCATCTACACATACCCTCGCTGGTTATGTGGGACTCAGTCATTGGAGAGACACCGAAGCTCATACCCACTAAAACCCCCCGGGGTGGAGAACAAAGTTCACCACACTGCCATTTCTAGCATGCGTACCGACCCAGCCGGCGCTGGATCCCCTGTGGCCGCTCCCCAGTCATGGGTGTGAAGCCATGGCAAAGTCTTGACGACCAACAGGAATGACCTTGACTGCTAGCTTTCCCTAGCTACTAAAGTCGACCTCTTCAGGCTTAGGGCACTTCCAGAGCTCCCCAATTGTACGAACGCCGCTTTCACGAGCATTTAGCATCCTCAGGCATGGAAGACTTTCCAGAGGACTTAGATCTTCAAGTTTTTGACACTCAATGACGCTCAATTCTTCAAGCATCTTGCATTTTGCCAACTGCCTGACAGTTGTCAGGCTAGTACGTGAAGCATCAAGTACTCGCAAGCGCTTTAGTTTTGATAGCGCTGCCAAACTGCCAACTTTCTCACACCCCGCTAGATACAGCTCCTCAATGCCTGCGCACTTGGCTAGCGGAGTCAAGTCGCTCACAAGTGCATTTGATATGTTTAGGGCCTTTAGGGCTGCAAAGAGTGTCGACGTGTTGATATTTTTTACTCCCCTCTCCCTGTACGGAGACCGCGCTGCGTTCAAATCTGTTATAGATGCATTGGAAAGATCGAGACTTTTTTTTTGTTTTCTGCAATGCAACAGCTCACCAAATGTCTTGACAGAACGATTACCGTTTAGGCGCAATTCCTCCAATTGAATACACTTCTTCAGCGGGGTAAGGCCTTCGATTTTTGTATGGGAAGCAACGAGGACTCTCAACGACCGATGATTCCCAAGCCCGTCTAAGCTCGTAAGATGTGTGCACTTTAGAAGAATAGGAGTAGTAGTAAACAAGAGAGAAAACTATATATATGCTGCTCTATATATAAATAATAGAAACTGCTTGCTAATCACAAAGATATATGCGTAGATAAATCTTGACTGTGTGTGGGAAAGAAAGAGGAAAAGGGGGGTGACAGCTTCAAACAAAACTAAAAATAAGGCAAAATCTACAAAGTTATTCGTGTGTGTGAGAGAGAGAGAGAACAAAGAAAAGGAGTGCAGAAGTGGAAATAACACCCGTAATAGAGAAAGTTGGCATGCGTGAAGAAATATATGGTAACTTACAATAATGCCGCTTTCAGCGTCAATATTCTCCGCTACAGGCACATCCATGCGCTTCTATTAAACACTTTCTGCTTTGCTGCTTTTCGAATGACGAGGGCATCGTTAATACAACTGACAGATGCAAATCCACCTGTTCAAACTGAACATGGCGGAGGTGATGAAACATATATGCCAATCCAGCTTACTCTGACAACCAATACAAAGCCATAAAATCATGGTAGTGAGGAGAGAAAGGGGAGGGAAAGGCACTACAGGCTGAGCAATGCATCACAAGCTAAGATTCATGGCATAACGTGAGTGAATGCCAGTCGTGATGCCAACAACAAGCGTAGTCTGGCCCACAGTAATTGCCCGGATATGAATCCCAGTCCCTCCTCCTTGCAAGCATCCCTTTTAGCACACTGCCCTACTCATGCACACTTGAGACTCGACACTACTTGAACAGAAGCAGCTAACCCTGCCTGTAGTGCCGCACACCACTCGCCAGAAGGTGCTGATGCTGAAAGGCATGAAGTACAGCAGCACAAATACTAGCTCATTTTATTTGTATCTTCAAAGCTGCCACACTATGATATGCTGCCTCACAACTATTTCTAGGAAGATTCATGAACTGATGATCATGTGCTGTTCTCTCTGGCTATAAATCGATGATGGAAGTGCCAGCTGAAGTACACCAAGATGCACTCTCGCCCGTACTGCATTCACGACATTACTAGGGAAAGTATGTTAGAGTGTAGTGTAGAAAGTAACATCATGCGGCATTGCTCCAACTGCGGACAATGTGAAAGTGTTTATTCAGGTATGCATAGAAATGAAGAAGAGGGACGTGCCTGCTACGTTAAGAAGAAAATTGAACGTGAAAAGAAAGAAAAAAATGAAAAACAGAAAGAGATGCAAAACAATTGAATGATACAATAAAAGAAGAAAAAAAAAAATAGACGGTTCCCCCGTTTGCACATAGAATGGCGGATTTTTTTTGTGTGCTCATCATATGCTACACGGGTCTCTCTCTCTCCGTCTGTCTGAGGCATTTTTTTTTTCTTTAAAAAAAAAGATGCTCAATTGCGAAACACGATAGCCGCTACTGTTGTCCATGCTGTAAACACTGGCAAGTGTACTTTTGCATATATATATTTTACCATGTGCACACACTCACTCTATAGAACCTTTACACGCTTCATAGGCATTAGCGCTACAAAGAAGATAACGATAATGATTAGATATTGAGCGCGATATGGGGGGGTAAGCCACATTTAGTACGTGTGGAGTAAAAGCGTTCACTGGCCATTTTCTTCACCGAAAAACCCTCGAGTGTTTTAATGCTTCTTTCCTCTCATTATAAACACACAAAAAAAAAAAGAATGAATGAATGATATTGTTTTCGAACTTAAATGATAAAGATGTGAATGTGTACCCATGTTTCTGTATTGATGCACTTCTTCATCAAAATCAAGTAGTCCTGCTAAAAAGAAAAAAAAATCCTCGAGCGGTACTCCGTGCGTGAAGTAAGAAAACTGGTATATATGCAGCGCTGTACGTCCTCTCTCTCTCTCCCTTTCTCTTCTCGTATGTAACTGTTACGTATTTAAATGGAAAAAAAAAAAACGAGAGGAACAACTGCTGGTGACATTACCTTTTTCGTATACGCTCAAAAAAGCAAAGGTGGATATTTCTTTTTTTTCTTCTCCCTCACTCCTTCACAGTCTTTACCCTCTTTTTTCTTTTTCTGTTCCTTTTTATATTCTCTCTTCTAGCCGTTTGTCAGCTTTTCTTTTCTTCTTTTTTATAATTTGTGTTCTGTAGAAGTAGCAAAGAAAGGAGGGTAAGCGTGTTTTTGTTATCCATGGCGCGCTATGGAGCACACCGTATCCACATGAAAAAAATAAAATTGGAGCTCTCAAAAAAAAAAAAAAAAAGAAGCTCGCAAAGAAAAAAAAAAGCATTTTTACGACAGCATACATTAAAAAAAATAATAATAATAATAAAAGGCATATGAGTCACATTGAAGTCATGCACTCCCTTCTTTTTTTGTGCACGTAAAAGTAGTGTTTCCATAAATATACATTTCTTTTTGGTGACTAAATGTGATTCAAAGGAGTATTTTCCTTCTTTGGGTTTTAATAAACTCCTGTTTATGTCTCAGACTGTCATTCTCCCCGCATACTCACAAAAGAAATAATAATAATAATGCACATGCATCTTTTGAGCCACTTTCACTCTTTGCATCCTTACTGTTATGCCTCCTTATTCCTCCTTCTACATGTTGTGCGCCTGTTTTCTTCTCTTTCTCTACTTCGTTTAAAAAGTGCAGCAAACGCACAACAAGTATTAGGTAGGGCAAGTCAAGTCAAATAAACGATATCCTTCATTTTACTCCTCTCACTTTGCCTTTCTAAAAAATATGAAAAAAAAAAAGCATTCACAGGGAGGAAGGAGAAAAGCAATTGTCTTCCTTTCATCATTGTGTGCCATAAACAATATGGAGCATGCGGTATCTGTGTCTTTTCATTCTTTTTTATATGCGAGAAGCACACCCAGACACCCACCCCCCACCCCTCCTGAAAGTTTCCACAATGAAGAAAGACAGTATGCCCAATAGCAGTGCTGCTATTTTTAATCAATTGAAGTGGCACAGATACCCTTGCGCTACCACAATTGCTATTAGTTTCCTCCCTCTTCCTTGGCATCCTGTGCGTAAAATGTGAGTAAAGAAACGTCGTTTCCCTCTCCTCTCCTCAACATTACTAGAAAATGAATGCTTCTTCATCGTCTTTACAAGCAACCATGAGCAGCGAGCATAACAATAATAGCAACAAAAATAAAGAAAATGTAGATGTGAAAAGAAATTGCGCGCGTTCTGCGTCACAAGCGCATCCTCTCTCTTCATCTCTCTCTCTCTCTCTCTCTCGGCTGCTCATTGATGAATATTACCATATTATGTACCCCGCAAGCAGGGACATTCTCTTGTGGTGCACCCCCTCATCCGTTTTCATTTTAAAACATAAGAAAAACAATTCTCACAATAGCACATGCATATATATATGTGTGTATATATATGTATCGCGTCCACGTCTCGTATTGAATCCATGGTTTAAAAAAAAAAAATGATAAGAAAAAAATTAAAAAGTAAAAAAAAAGAATGTGTCGAGTGGTTACACTCGTTTTGATCATAAAAGGCACCAAAGGTACAAAAGTTTAGATTTGAAAAATAATAATAATGATAATAATAATAATAAAAGAGAATGTATATTGACACACAGGCGGCTTCCACCCTTCAGCACTCTAGCTGAGTTCCTTAGGAACAATCAGGTGCACGTACAGTAGCATGCCTATAAGTGCGCCGGCGATAGGCATAAATATCGGGATCCAGAAGTAGTGGCTGTTAAGCGTAAAGGCCTCGCGACCGTAGATGACGGCGGACATCATGCGTGGACCAAGATCACGAGCAGGGTTGATGGCGTAGCCGGAATTCACGCCACTGCACATGCCAATGACAAATACAAGCAAGCCAACCGCGACGGGCTTGAAGTTGATGGCGGGGGTCATGCGCTCGTCATTGATGCCCATGATGCCGAGCACAAGCAGGGCAGTGTTGATGAGCTCGCTGTACGCGGCGTATCCGTTGGGGTAGTCCTTGCCAGGGTACGTACAGAAAATGCCACCGTACTTCTGGATCATCGTCTCGCCCTGCCCCAGATTCTTCTCACCGGCGTCAAACTTTGGCCGGAACAGACCCCACATGCACGCGGCACCCACAAACCCGCCAGTGAGCTGCGCAAGAACGAAACCAGGAACCTTAATCCACGGGAAGTTGTTGAAAGCGGCGTTGGCAATCGTCACGGCGGGGTTTAGGTGGCCGCCAGACACGCCCATGCTGATATACAGCGCCATGCACAAACCAAAGCCCCAACCAAACGTGACTGCAAGATAGCTCGGCTCCCCAAAGGCACCAAAATTGCTGCTCGCAACCACGCCGTCGCCATAAAACACAAGAACAAGAGTCCCAAGGAATTCAGCAATGTACTCACGCATGAAGTAACGAAACCTGTACAGTGGCCATTTCTTTTGCTGTGTGAAGTTTGTGTCAAAGAACGACTTGGACTCGCTGGGTTGCGCATACTCTTCAGTTTCTGTCGTTTCGTCGGTAGGGTCGACCTTTTCCTCCGCAGCGTTTATGGGGATCGCAACGTCCGTCCCCGTAGGGTATGGCTCAGACATCCTGTGTATTTAATATATATATTCTTTGGTAGTGTTGTTATAACTGTTTGTTGCGTTGGTATTCTACCCCTCTTGAAGTGGATGAATGTATGGCTTATAGTACAATGATTGGGCCCACACTTCAATTGTTTGCCTTTATTTTTTTCTCTTTTTTCCTTTTCCTTCTTCCCTGGTTTGCTATTCCGCAAAGTATGTAATATGTAAAGTAGCAATCTAGTAGTCTTGATGTGTGTTAGTAAAGGACGAGAGTAAATTTAAGCACACTTTTTAGGATCTTTGTGAGAGGAAAATAAATACTTATAAAATAAATACTTATAAAGATACAATGGTAAAGAGTAAATGAGGAAAGAAAAAAAAAAAAGTGGAGTAGAAAGGTCAAAATAATGCAGGAGGCCAGTGTAGACATCGTGAGACAGAGGCAAAGTGAAGAAGAAGCAAAGTATATCAGCACCAAAAGGAAATGAAGTTCAGAGAGATTTTTTTTTAAAAAAAAGACAGATTGACTCTCCAGATTATCAACAAAGAAAGAGAGAAAAAAAAAGGAAGAAAGACAAAAAATGTGGGAGGAGGGAGAGAAATGATACGGATGTAAATGTGCGTGTGGTGCGTAGCATTCCTTCTCAGCAGTCTCGCTAGCACAAGAAAAGAAAAAGGGAAGGAAGTGGATAAGCATCTCTCTATCGATTTCGCTGTATCTATACATACCAACAATATCAACTATTTTTGTTTTTCAAAAAATCGTTGTGCAGGAAAAGAAAACGTAGATGCAAAATGCACGTCCATTCCTATCACTTCACTACATAGATGCCAAGGAGGCATTCATCATGTCAAACAAGGTACGGTATATGTATCCATCCATCACATCGGCCACCGCCTCCTCACTAAGGTGCATAACGGCGAACTGGCGCGCACGACGACCCACCTGTCTCGCGTGCTCTCTATGTTCTACCACGTACTGCATCAATTGCGATGTCCTTTTTCGGCTTGGCTTTGCCCAGCGCTTACCCGTGGCAGCCCCATACACGGCAGCCGCCTCTGGCGGAAGCTCCTCGAGGCCATCAATAGGAATCGGAAAGCACGTCCCGGCAGCATTCGTAACTGTCTCAGTGTCCATGTCCTCTGCGGTTTGTGTCGTCAAGTTCTCATCTCGTACTTCGTGCGGCAATGAAGAACGTGCATGCCCTTCAGCAGCAGCAACAGTGGTGTCAGCGGCGGTTGTGGTGTTGGTGTTGATACGACTAGACACGCTGTTCGCACCCTCGCCGACTCGTGTAAACGATGTGAGGCCTCCCCAGTCAGTGACAATGCAGGGCAAGGCCATTGACATCGCCTCCGCCACCGGCAGACCCCACCCTTCCGCCCTTGAGGGCAGCACAAAGGCGTCGGCGGTGGCATACAGACGCGCCATGTCCACCTCTGTGTACTCGCTATCAATAACAATCAAGTGAGGGAAAAATGAATCAGCAAAAGTGCTGTTGAACCCGGGCAGCATCAGCGACGACGACGATATGCTTCCGTCACTGACCCTGCCTCGCGCTTGCGCATTGTTTCCGGCTTCCGCAAAAGGACCACCACCCCATCGCTTTTGCGAGGAAATTGATGTGCTGGACGGTATTCGGCGCGTCGCCCATGCGGTTAGGTATGACTCTAAGCCATGTGCAGTCAGTGGAAGAGTGCTAGGAGGATTAAACGAGACCTTCAGAATCAGCGTTGTTTTGTTTCGGAAATGAAGTGGAGCCCCAGGACCAAAAGCATCCCAGTAAGCCGAGAGCAGCACGTCCCAACCCTTGCGGTGTTCAAACTTAAACACAGAAAGAAAGACAAAGCGATCGTGGCGGTCCTGCGTGGAGAGGTGCGGGTGGGTATCCCATATCCCTGTCGCCGCGTCGTGTGCCTCCTGATATCCTGGAGCTACCGAATGATGATGTGAAGAGATAGGAAATGCCGCGGCCTGCGAAGGCGTGGCTGCAGCTGTCGCTACCGCGACAGCAGGAAAAGCTGAGGGGTTGGCGAGAGCGTAAAATGGTAAAGGAGCTACGTTGGCGGGGTCAAAAAGAAACACATCGACAGCCTCCGGCATCACGCGGACACGTTCTGGCGCCACCCCACTGAACGTATACAAGTCTCGGAAGAAGAGAGAAGGTACCCAGACCTGATCTGTTGTCTCAGCAGCACCGCCACTTCCGCTATTAGCTGAAAAGTTAGATGTGAGGGGCGTGCCATTCATGTCGCCCCTGCCGCCTCTCAGCGGCGCCAGCCACTCATGCGGAAGAGAAGAAAACTCAGTTAAGCTATAGCCTATGGTGAAGGCAAGTGGTGGTATGTGAGGGGCGTTGCTTTTGTGCCGTGAGAACTCCTCTGCAACCGACGCTGGCGTACCTTGCAGTGGAGTTCGTGATAGTCCTGCTGCGCGTCGAACCTCAACAACGTGGAGATGTCGCTGGTAGTGATGCGCGCGGGTGTGCAGAAAGCTGACGTGTGACCTCGTGCGGTGCTGTGCCGCCCAGAACGCTTGTGCTCTCCATGATAGTCGGACACCAAACACAGTAAAGTGGTGTTGACGATACGCCATGAGAAGCATGTCCATGTTGGGTTGCGCACAAACACCTCGAGTGTTTGTAGGGGAGCGGGCATCGCCGTTGGGCATGGCGTCGTCGCTTTCGACGGCAGTAATGGTATAGCGTTCCATCAAGGGTCGCATATACCCATTTATTTGCTTGTTAAGGCCGCAGCAAACGCATGTGTAGTCCGCATAAAAATCCAAAATGGGTGGTGTAGAAGAAATGAAGAAGTCAGCGACTGCTGATTGAGCTTCAATGGAAAAAAAAGAAGCGGCGGCTGATGCCTTATTAGTAGAGCCAGCAATACTGGTGGTGGTGGTGGTGGCAGTGGTGTCTATGAAAGAAGTAGACTGCGAAGCGGCTCTTGGCGTCGCGAAGTGCCTACCGCTGGCATTCACAAAGTCGCCGGGAACGCCAGTGCTGGAAGACGTACTCCGTGACTTGGCTCCTGCGGTGGCGGAAAGTGTGCCGATGTCATTAGCAAGACGATGTGAGAGCTCTACCGCATGCGTTGCATCGTCGGCTGCACATCTATCTGCACGCTCGCGCTGGCCCCACGGCACACCACTTCGGCGCCTCTGCAGAAGTGCCAACACAGATGCAACCGCACGGCCATACCAGTCATGAAGGCCGTAGAGAGGCACCGCTAAGTCGCCGTCAGGGCAAAAATGTTGATACAGAGTAGGGAATCGAGAGGTAAGGAGCCGGCGCTGCCGCCGCACCTGCGCTGCACGCCTTCGCAACACTTCTCCAGTCTCCTCATCCACCTCCTCCTCCTCTGGTTGCATTTTAGTATTCGCATTATCCTCTCTGCCCCTCGCATGCTGGAGGCCTTCCTCCCTCCTAGTCAAGGAGGGGTTGCGGCGCAGGGCGTCATCTGAGTTATATCTCGATGAGACCCACACGCCAATGGCGCGTGAGGTGCGTATAGTCCATTGTGGATAAAGCGTCTTAAGGCGCAAGCTCAGCTTCCACCCTGCCGAGTCCCCTGCACTATGTATGAGCCTGCCCATATCGCGCGTGTACTGCTGCTCCTCGCCATCCTCGTCCTCATCCCCGTCCTCATCGTTTGCATTGTCGTCGCCGGTATTCAGTTCTGTGTTGCGCTCCCCAGTAGAAAGACGACGATATGTGCGCGCGACGTTAGCAACTCTCACTGCTCCGTCTTGTTCATCTCTTCGGGCTCCCACTCCCCCCGCATTTCTCGCCGCCCTCGCCGAGGTGCTCCCGTTACAATCCCCACCGTCTATCTCATCGTCCATACCTGGGTGTAGTGCAGCTGCAAAACCACCGACAAGGTCAAACATGCCACGATGAAACGCGCCGCATGCCAACGATGCCGTGTCCACGGCACTCTCCCACAGGACCCTCTGATCGCTCGCGCGCATCCCGCTATGCCGTCGATGCAAGTAGTAGAGCAATGCGGCGTTGTTGTACGTTGTACTCCCGATCACACCACCTGCATCACGCACTGTGAGGTGGTTGAGGTGTATGTGCCTCAAGGGGATGGGAATGCTCCGCGACTGCATGCCATCTTCGCCATATCGCCCGGTAGCGGCAGTAGTGGAAGCAAAAGAACTTGTGGGCTCAGTAACCACGCATTGCACCGCAGCTACGCATGGCTGATCGTATTGCCAGCGGTCCTCCGCTGTAGCGCCAGGTGCCGCGGAGGTCGACCTAGCGGGATCAATGTTCGGGCGTGCGTGCCCAAGTGCCTGCAGCATGGCATCGACAAAGCCTGTCGGCGCGTGGCGCAGCTCCTCCGCGTCTCCAGGCAGCGTATACGGTGCTGCAGTGGGAATAATGTTCGACAGGAGTGAGATAAAATAGTAGCCTGCGCGTCCTGCCGCGGTGCGAAGTGCGGCATCTACAAGCTCCTCTAGCGGAACAAGCTTCGTCCACGAAGATGCGGTGGACTCGGCAAAAGTACGCGCGGGGAGGAAACTCCATCCTCCAGGGCCATCTTGATATCGTCTTAAGCGACGAACATGCGCACCTTCATCCCGGGAGGTACTACCACTACCTTTTCCGGCCGCACCGCCCCTTCTCACTTCTGGATGGCTCGCCATACCCCCACGTGAGCTACGGAGGCGACGGAGATTACCATCGTCCACTGCCACGACGGTGATGACGTCTGCAAAGCACCGCCGCGCGGCCTCAGGCATCGTAGCAATGCGTCTCAGCGGCTCTGTGTTGAGTGACCACGCCCGCCACGCGCCGCCAAGACCGCCTTCATCTACCAAAACCTCCTGCAGCCCGCTCCGGCCGTTTAGCATTGGCGCAACGACGCTTGCTGGGAGGTTCGTGACAAGAATTGTGTGCAAAACAAAAGGCGGTGGCGACGGCAGCAGTGCAGGTTGCATGGACCCCTTCTGCCTCTGCCGTTGTTGCTGCTTGTGCACCACTCCGACTGGTGGTGATGCGTCGTCTGTCGTTTCAGCAACGCGATGAGCATTTCCGCGTTTTATGTGCTCTGTCACTTCAGCTGCTGATTTCATCACAGTTGTTGTATTTGAAGAAAGCAGCGCACGTTGAAAGCACAAGGCACCTTCCGCATTTATAAGCGGGAGCAGTAGATCCGTCAGCCCTCCTACACCTGCGGCTGCCGCAGCGGTAGCGGCTCCACCGTCGTCCTCTGCAAACTCCACATAAGCTGCCTTGCTCACCTGAAAGGAAGATGTCATGATTAAAGTGATGGGCGTTGGACCTGTTAGAGTGCCCCTTGTCCTGGGTTTCCATACGGCTCTCCGTCGGCGATAAGTTCCCTCTTTACCCCTGTCGCCGCCGCTGCTCATTTCGCCTCGCTCGCCACCATCACCACCGCTAGGCGCGCTTTGAAGGATGTCGTCAACGGAAACTCCACAGGCTGCCAAAAGCATCAAAGCAGCAAGAACGATGGAGAAAAAAATCATCACGGTCACGAAGATACGCCGTTGTGGTATTGAGCATGCCCGTATGCCTGAGGTCTTTGTAGGGAGCACAGCCGTCAAGTACGGCACCGCGTTTGACGTTAAGGATGAGGGCGGAGAAGAAAGAAGGGCGGCCGGCGAGGTGGTATACAAAGATTTTTGTGTGTGTCTGCGGCGATGGTGGACTGTCCCCGCGCAGTACCCTGCGCTCGCGCTGGTGTGTGTAGCCTTGATGCAGAAAGAAGGAGACGAAGTAGACGTCGAAGTAAAGCAAGGCGATGTCCACCCCAAGGAGCTATGAGTCGTATTGCTGTTACTCGTATTGGCGTCTCCTCCTATACTGTGGGCCGTCGCATCCAAGACGGGTGGCGGCACCACTGTGACGGTTAGAAGTGGTGCACTCTGGCCGCTGAAAGACGTGGTAGCACAAGTAAAAAGCGAAGGAGAAGAGTGTGCTAAAGATGGTTGTATTTTTGCAGCTGCTGAAGAAGCGATGTGGGGCGAGACTTGAGTGACTTCATACAAAGAAGATATACGACTAGTTGTACCACTAGACATTGGTTCTACTAGAAATATTTTTATGTATTTAAAAAAAAAAAACGTGCGTATGCGTATGAGGCTTTGGAGACCGTGTGTATTGACAATTCGCTCTATTACTATTTTTTTTTTTTTGAAGTGATATTATATACTCGCTTCAAGCACATATACATAAATACATGCAGGCGCACACACTCAGGGAGAGAAAGAGAGAAACACACACACACACACTTGACAATTCAGATGTATATTTTAATAGTAGTACGAGAATGAAGAAAAAAAAAGAAACTTTCTACACATACCGCAGTAAACTTTGACCAATGTAAAAACAAAGGAACGCACCTACCTATATATATATAATAATAATAATACTTTACCTTCCTCTTTTTCGCCCCCCGCGCTTGCCTATTTCAAAAATGGTAATAATAATAATAATAATAGTAGTAAAAAGAGTTGAAAGACACACCACCACAGCGTTCTCTCTCCGCCAAGAGAGATTTTTTAAGTAACTAGCAGTAACGTTCAAAATATATATGTTAAAAAAAAAAAAAGGAAAGAAGAAAAAATAGAAAAGATGATAGTATGCCTATGGCATTTAAAAAAAAAGTACTTCACAGCTAAATTTATCTGTTTCCTTCGTTTGCTTTCTCTTTTTCTCCTCTTCGCATAGCCACAAGGAAATGCATTCGCCACAATTTTATTAATGTGAATGCCGATATTACTTCCACTTTGCGTTTTTTTTGTCAATGAAGATATTGATAAAATCTGATGAGGTGACCTTTATTTTTTGTCAAAGTGCAAACTAGAAGAAAAAAAAATAAGGGGGACTGTCTCGTCCTTTATGAGTGCTGGTGATTAAAATGTATATGGGAGAGAAGGAGGGGGGGGAGCCGCAAAAAAACATCTGTGAGGCGCAAAAGACGATGGTAACAACAACAGCAGTTTAGCGCGTCGCATATAGTCGAACAAGGGGGCACACATACAAAAAAAGAAAGAAAGAAAAAAAAAACGGAAGGAGATAAAGTATTCTTGTGGCTTCTGCTATGCCCACGTTCTATCTGCTCAAATAGCGAGTGCTTTCTTAGACTTCTGGAGCAGGATGACACATGGCCCCCCATTCAAACCACATACGCGCCTCTGCAGCTACACACAGGAGACCTTGGACCTGCAGACCTCGCCTCCGCCACTGCCACCGCTCCTTTGAGATGGCAACCCGCAAGTCTGTAGAGGAGGCGACGGAATGATCATTCGAGACTACCGCTGCTGCCGCCTGGAACTGGGTAGGAGCATGACGACTGCTGCTGCTGCTGCTGCTGCTGCCCCTATTGTAAAGTGATGGCGGTGGCGGTGACGATAACAGCGATGCTGCTACTAGTGATGTATGCGTAGGGGAAGTACGTGTTGCGTGTGGCTCTTCTTTCCTCACGTCACCGTCCTTTACCAGCCGTTCGCTCTGTAGTTGATTACTTGGTAGGCACAAAGTATTCAGTTGGTGAGACATTTGTAGGCTGCATAACAAAAGGAGAAAAGAAGAAAAAGTTTAAATAGCCTTTAATAAATCTTTGTTTTTGCTTTTGATGTTGTTGAAGTATGCTTGTGTAATGAAAAAGAGGAAAAAAGAAAAGAAAAAATTCAAATTTTGGTTAGCAACGGCATGGTAGTGTATCATGGTAGCCTTCCCTTCAACGTATGTATGCTTGTGCCACCAGCATCAGTCACCTCCTCACTGGCTCTGATGTTTCTATTTCTCCTCCTGCTTGAGAAAAGAAAAAAACATACACACAACTTCGCTTCCTACGCATAGAATGTAAAGAGGTATCATGAATTTCAGTTGTATCGTATCTTTGTGAATTGCTAGTCATTATGCGTACGCTGCAAACAGACATATATATGTATGTATAAACCGAAAAGAAACAAAACAGAAAACAGAAAAAAAAAAGATAGAAAAAGGAAGATGTTCATTGCCTCCTTCATATAAAAAGTGATATATGCTCATTTTGGGGAGAAAAAGAAGATAGAGACAAAATATGAATAAAAGAAAAAAAAAGGTGAACTAAAAAAAATTGGAAGGGAACAATAATAAATATTTAAAAAAAAAAAAACGCTTCAGCAAAATGATAGCAATAATAATAGTAGAAAAGATGGGAAAGTGAATACCAAGGCAACATCAATAAATAATAAAGAGAAAAGGAAAGAAAAGTGCTAGAGCGAGTTTCAAGAGTGAGTGTTCCACTAAACGGAGAAGCAGACGAGGCCCATAAAGAAACGCAAAAAAATAGAAGAAGAATGGATAACATATAAAGTATGCCCGTACATACGTAAGTCTCCTCCTCCCGTCAGTGGCGTTTCACACTATTCAGTCAAAAAAAAAAATGCTATGTGCTCGTTTCTCCTTCTTGCTTTCTCTCTCAATTCATGGCGATGCCAGCAGTGCCGTCAGACACACACACACACATCCAACTTCTCATTAAATCCCTCTTTTAAAACACTATTTTGAGCTCTCGCGAATATATCGTCATCGTCTCCTCAATCTTCTATGCACTTCCTTTTTCTTCTTCCTCTTTCTCTCTTACATCTTTTTCTGTTGTCATTTTCTTTTCTTTTTTCAGCGTTCGCTAGTGTGTTTCTCTGGGTGTAGAAAATTGGGTGTGAGCCTGGAATTCTCTAGACTCGTGAAACATATATAGCTCTCCTCTTTCCTCTCTCTCTCTCTCTCATCGTTCTTGTTCTCCCCGTATGCATCTTGCACGGAGATATGAATATTAGACGTAATTGCTATCATCAACTATCAATAAATCAACAAATCAATCAGCCTTTAGCCTTCTCCCTGTCCTCCTTCGTGGCATGCTGCCCCGCCCAATGCGCATATCTGTGTGATTGTGCTCATTGCGACTCAGACATTGCATGAGACTTCAGCAACCGTCAGTTGAACTTTGGACACTGCGCCAAACCCTTTCACCTTTATCACCTTCTTCTCAATCTTTCCGCGTAGATAGGAGGGCAAGGCAGCAGCACACGTCTACTCCTCAAGGCTCTTCGTGGCTTCACCGTCGCCGCTGGACGCAGCGTGATTGGGCTTCACCACCACCTGGTTGTCCAGCACTGACAGATGCACAACCTCACCTTCGCGCACACGGCCATCAAGCAACATAATTGCAAGTTGATTCAGCAGCTCTGTCTGCACCAAACGCTTGAGTGGGCGAGCACCATACACGGGGCTGTACCCGTTCTCACCAAACCAGTCATACACTTTTGTTGGCACCACAAGTTTGATCTCCTGCTCGTTCAGCATGGTCTGAATCTGGGCGAAGAGCAGCTCCACAATGTGGCGGATATCACCACGGGTGAGGCGGTTAAACATTATAATGTCATCCAAGCGGTTGATAAACTCAGGGGTCATGCGCTGTCGCACTTGTGCCATCACCTGCGGCATCGCCGCACTGCTTGGTTCGCCTTCGGATAGCTGAGCAATAACATCAGCGCCAATGTTGGAAGTTAAAATAATGATGGTGTTCTTGAAGTCCACCTTGCGGCCGTGGCTGTCGGTGAGGTGTCCCTCGTCAAGCACCTGGAGAAGAATATTTGACACACTCGGGTGCGCCTTCTCAAACTCATCGAAGAGGACGATCTGGTAAGGACGACGCCGCACCGATTCTGTGAGCTCTCCACCCTCCTCGTAGCCCACATAGCCTGGCGGAGCGCCGATCAGACGGTGCACGGAGTGCCTCTCCATGTACTCGCTCATGTCAATACGACATATAAAAGACTCGTCATCAAACAGAAACTTGGCGAGGCTCTTGCAGACCTCCGTCTTACCCACACCAGTGGGCCCAATAAACAAGAAAGAGCCCAGAGGACGCTTGTGTGAGTGCAGGCCAGCGCGAGAAATACGCACAACATTCGTGATGGACTCGATCGCGCTGTCTTGGCCAAGAATAGTCTTCTTGAGTTCTGTGTCCATGTGGATGAGCTTCTCGCGCTCGCCGGTCATAAGCTGTGCAACGGGAATACCCGTGGCACGTGCGATGACCTCGGCGATATCCTTCGATGTGACAGAGTCGTGCACCATAAAAGTCTGCGTCTTGGCGAGCTTCTTATCCTCCTCAATCTGCTTCAAAAGTTTCGGGATCTTGCTGTGCTGGATCTCGCCGGCCTTACCAAAGTCTCCCGCGCTCGTAGCCTGCTCGAGGTGGTGGCGCAGCACATCCAAGTCCTCTGTGCGTTGCTTAATAGTCTGAAACAGTGTCTTTTCTCTCTTCCAACGCTCCTCCAGGGCGTCGTACTCTTTCTGGCGCAACGCGATCTGGTCATACAAATGGTTCAGTTTTTCTTTCCCGACCTCATCCTTGTCCTTCTTGACTGCCTCAGCCTCAATCTTGAGACGGATAAGCTCACGATCCAGCAGCTCAAGCGCCTCGGGCTTCGACTCCTGTTGCAGGCGCAGGCGACTAGCCGCTTCATCAATGAGATCAATGGCTTTATCGGGCAGTCTGCGGTCGGAGAGGTACCGATGGGAGTTGACGGCGGCATACACGAGCGCTTCGTCCTTGATCAAGCAGCCGTGGTGGGCCTCATACTTCTCCTTGATGCCTCGAAGAATGGAGACGGTCTCCTCGACAGTCGGTTCCGTCACAAGAACAGACTGGAAGCGTCGGGCAAGGGCGGCGTCCTTCTCAATGTGCTTACGATACTCATCCAAGGTGGTGGCGCCAACACAGTGCAGCTCGCCACGCGCAAGGGACGGTTTGAGAAGATTTGCAGCGTCCATCGAGCCATCGCCTGAGGCACCAGCCCCAACGAGAGTGTGAAGCTCATCAATAAAGAGAATCACTTTCCCTTGAGATTGAATGGTGTCCTTGAGCACGCCCTTCAGCCGCTCCTCGAATTCGCCACGGAACTTGGCGCCAGCGACGAGGCTTCCCATGTCAAGCGAGTACACCTGTTTTCCCTTTATGCTCTCTGGCACCTCGCCCTTGACAATGCGCTGCGCAAGGCCCTCCACGATAGCAGTCTTACCCACGCCAGGCTCACCGATAAGAACTGGGTTATTCTTCGTGCGACGAGAAAGCACTTGGATCGTCCTGCGAATGATTTCCTCACGGCCAACGATGGGATCCAAGCGGCCTTGGCGAGCCTCTTCTGTCAAATCACGAGCGTACTTCTTGAGAAACTCTCCAGGCGGAACCGCGTTGGGGTTTACCCACTTGCGGCCCTCTTGGCTGCCATCGCCACCGTTGCCGCCACCGCTGTCACCCCCAGCGTGCCCACCCCATGGCGAGACAGAGCTCCCATTCTGCATGCGCCTCGCTATTGTGAGTGGAGACGGCGCGTACGCTATCGGAGCAGCAGTAGCGAAAATCGGTGAGACACCGCGAGCTGACGCCGAAACGGAAGAAGCAAGGCCACGTGTCGGTGTCACGCTCGCGGCGAGTGCGGCAACGCGCAGAGAAATGAAACGGCGCATCATCCTTTGCGTAACTTTCTTCCTCTTCTTTTCTCTTCTCTTTTATTGTGTTGTGAAGATAGAGGGATACACTCTTATGCGCCTGCTTTGCAAAGTAGATTGAGAGATGATAGATAAAGGCTTCCCCTCCCCTCCTCGAGGCAACCACGTGGGTGAACACAACTGAGGTAAATAATAATAATAATAATAATAATAATATAATATAATAGGGTCTCAACAGAATATCTCTCTCTCTCTGTATGTATGTGTGTGTGTGTGTGTGAATAATATAGTGAACAAGCAAAGGAACAAAAAAAAAAATGTTTATTTACCAAACAGATAAATAGAAACTATCCTTGTGACTGCTCGTACAAGACGCTTTCTATAATATATATGGTTTAAAATTGCTTACTGCTAGCCGTTTCACGAAAAAAAAAAAAAAGGAGAGAGAAAAATGCGAGAGAATGAAAAAGGAAAATTNGTATGTGTGTGTGTGTGAATAATATAGTGAACAAGCAAAAGGAAAAAAAAAAAATGTTTATTCACCAAACAGATAAATCGAAACTATCCTTGTGACTGCTCGTACAAGACGCTTTCTATAATATATATGGTTTAAATTGCTTACTGCTAGCCGTTTCACGTAAAAAAAAAAAAAAGGAGAGAGAAAAATGCGAGAGAATGAAAAAGGAAAATTGCATATATGCAAGTATCTAAAGCGCTTCAGTCACGTGATGGTGGGGCAAATATGCATTTATTCCTTCCCCCTCCTCCTCCTCCTATCCCTCGACGCCGTACAACACAGCAGCACACAAAACATATAATAAGCGGAATGGGGGAGGGGATGAGAACACGCTTTCTCAACTTCTTCTATATTTAGTTGTTTGTTTGCTTGTAGGTTGTTGTTGTTGCTTGCGCAGTCTTTACATGGTAAACAAAAAGGAGGTCGCAATCGCACGTCATTTTTCAAAAAAAAGAAAAAAATAATATGAGAGAGGGAGAGAGAAAAAGTAGAAGAAAGAAAGAAAAGAAGAAGATGGCAAATAGTTTTCTTGCCGTTTTATGTGTCATATTCTCATTTCTCCCATCTCTGTGTGGCTCCCCTAATTTTTCTTCTCTTTTTTTTTTCCTTCTCCACTCCACCTACTCTTCCTTCTTCTCCTCTCATGCAGGTGATGCACACTGCCAATGAGAAAGGATAAAAAAAAAAAAAGAAGAAGACAAAGCGTGGATATAGATATAGATATTTTCATGTATACATGTTCCTCTAGTTTTGGAAAAAAAAAAAAAAAACAGGAAAAAAGATAATACAGAACAATGAGCAACAGAAAAAACAAAAAAATGAAGCAAATCATAAAAAGAGAATATCGCACGTTCGAGTACACTAAAGAAGAGACCATGGTATTTGATGTGCATCTTATGCCTTCTCTTCCAGCGGTGGAGCCACGAAACCTGCGTAAACAAAGTCACCCTCCCCGCCCGCCTCGCTGCCCTCCCCCTTCCTCACCTCTCCTTCCAACTGGCCGCTCTTGCCACCGCCGGCTGCATCTCCCGCTGATCTATGCAGCCGTTCCTGCGTGTCACGCACCGTTGCGTACTCCTTTGCCATCTCCGCCAACCTCGCTCGTAGCTCATCGTGGCGGTTCCTGTAGTGTTCTGTCTGCTCCCTGAAGTAGCGAAGGCTTTCAGCCATTTGCTTCATCTGTCCCTTCTTCTTCACTAGTGCTTCCTGATAGGCAGAAAGCTGCTCTGCCACCTCGGGGCCTGGCTGCTTCGCCACCGCCGCCTTGGCCTTCATATACTCCTGCTCCTTGTACTCAATCTGCGCTTCCTTCTCAGAGAGCTGCTGGCGCTGCAGGTTAAGCTCGCGCTGCAGTTTGCGAGTACGCTCTACGAGTTCGAAAGTCTGGGGCTCTGACCATGCAAGTGCGTGGCTGGGATGAAGATTGAGAGGTCGTGTGCAGTCATCCAACATGGCACGCACCTTCACCTGCTGTCTCGTCAAGTCGCGCCGTGCGGTATTCACCATGACGCGTAGATCTGGCAGGCGCTCCACGAAGCGCTTCATGTTTTCAAGCTGCTGTGCGAGCGCAGCGACTTGGTACTGCAGCTGGTCAATGTGCTGCACCCGCTCTCGATACATCGCCTCCGCGCGCTGTAGCAGCGATTGCTGCGTGTGCATTCTTTCATACAACGTCGTGAGTTCCTTGGAGCGCTGCACGGTCTGGCCAGTCAGCAAGTCGCGCTCGTGGATCATACTACGGCACCGGCGACGCTGTCTTGTCACCTCTTCATGGGCCTCTGCCAGGACCTCACTCAACTTCCGCAGTTGAGCGGTAAACTGGCCTACAGCGCGTGACTTCTTCTCCGTACGTCGCTGAAACGCTATTATATGCGCCTCCAGTTCCTTGCGTTGTCGCTGCAAAGTGACAATTTCCTCATCTGCGGCGAGGATGTAGTGCTCGCGACGTGATACCTCATCTTTCATCTGTTGAATCTGCAGAAGCACAAGCGAGAACTTCTTGTTCATCGCTGACAGCTCGCTACGCAGCTGACCGTAGTGCTTCGCGTAAGAGTTGCGGTCTGCAATGACGGAGTCTAGCATCGCCTGCTGCTGGTGAATGCGGGTCTCAGTGTCCTTCATGTCGCGCTGCGTCGCCGCTAACTGTCGCTCACGCACGCTCACCTCCGCCATGGCCATCGCGCAAGCAAATGCGTACTTCTTAGTTTGCTCCTCGTACGACAAGCACTCCTTCGTGACACGGTAGATGCTCTCTGTTTGCCTCTGTGCGTGTTCCTCAGAGGCGCAGAGTTCATGCTCCAAGTATTTCATCTGTGTGCGCTTCTCAGCAAGCCAGACCACGTTGCGCTGCGCCTGTTGATCTGCCGAGAGAAACTCCTGGAAAAGCAGGTCTCGCTCCCGGTGCACACTCGCCAGCTGCTTCTCATCCGCCTCTACCTCCTTCTTCAGCCTCGCAAACTCCTCCTCTCTCTCTACGAAGGCATCTCGCATAACATCCCGCTGCTGCTGCGCCTCCATGCGTCGCTGCTCCGCGACCACGTTGCGGCGGTTCAATGCCTCAAGTATCTTTGATTCCTTCACATACTGCTTGTGAGTGGCCACCACATTGGCCTGATGCGCCTGCAGTTCTGCCGTCGTCTCCTTTGTCTTGCGCTGCAGAACGTCATTGTCTTCATTGCAGTCCTGCAGTGTGTTGTTCGCATTCTGCAACTGCCGGCACAGTGCCTGGTACTCCTCCGTAAGAGACGCCGTCTCTTCGATCGTGCGGCGCAACTCCTCACCGTTGCGGGTGTGTTCCTCCATCAAGTGATCCACCTTCTTCTGTCGCTCTGCGAGCAGCATCGTCCGTCGAGAAACATTCTCCCTAGCGGCTCGCAGCTCCTCTTCCTTCCGTGACTTGCTTGACATCACCTCGGCTACCTCGGCTTGCTTCGCAACAACCGCCTCCTTCATAACTCGCAACTCCGCATCGTTCGTACTTTTGCTGTCGCGTAGCTTCTGCAAGCGGCGCTCCGCAAAAGTCATGTCGTACTGCACGGTACTGACAAGCTGCTCCTGTGTCTCTCTCTCCTTAAGAACCGCCTCGTGAACACGCAGGAGACTCTGAAGTGCCGCCTCCTGCGCCGCAGCCTCCACCGGCTCCTTAGCAATACGCTCGAGGTCAATTACATCTTTCTTCAATCGGCCAATCTTCTCGCGGAGCACGCCTTCCTTGTCTTTGGACTGTACGCACTTCTTACTGGTTGTCTCGCACTCGAGCTTGAGGTTCTCGATGGTCTGCTTGTCGCTAAGCGTGAGCTCTTCCGCCGTGTGAGCCTTGGAGACACAAGCATAGATGTCGTTCTGAAGGTCCGTGCACTTGCGGAGCAAGCGGCTCTCGCCTTCGTGACTCTTCAGAAAGGAGTGATGAAGTCCGGCATACTCGATGCGGAAGGCCTCAAGAATGTCGTCGTTCTCAAGCGTCATGAGCACCTCTTGGAACTGCTTCTCGTAGTCATCAAAGTTGCCAATTTCGTTTCGAATTTGATCGAACTCCTCGTTTTCAGAGTCACTAAACAACTGCGCTTTTCCGCCTTTATTGCCAGCTAATCCCTCAAGCGTGCTCTTGCTGCCTCCGCTGTCGGCGCTGGTGACTGAGCCCCTTTGAGCCATTCACTAAATCAATCTAAATGTGTGTGGAGATATTGGCTGTGGGCCCCCCCCCCTTCTCGCCTTTTTCTTTCTTTCTTTATGCTGTTTTTCTTTCTTGTCAAATTTAACAAAAAAAAAAAATCAAAGATATGTGTGCACACTTGGTTTATTATTATATATATGCAGCAGCAGCAGTGCCAAAAAAAAAAAAAAAAGAAACTGAAGCTTATTGCTAGATGCCTGTGTGTAGACTTTTTTCTTCCTTCTCCTCAGTGCTAGGGCACTTCCTGCAATATCAGAACAACAATGAAGAAAAAATAGTAGTAAAGTTTTTTTTTAGTTTAAAAAAAAAAGGAAAAATGGGGTAGGAAGACAAAAAGATACCCTGGAAAAGGAAAAAGCTGGTAAGTAAAAGGAGGATGTCCTTCTACATAAACATATTTTTTATAAAAAAAAAATGGTAGGATAGAACAAGTGGCTGAGCTCATAATTGACTATCAACAAGAACAACGAGCTTATAAGGTCAATATGCAAAGGCAAGATATACAATAATACCAAGAGCACCAGGCAATATGTAAATAGCATGCTATATATATACACCTGAAGAAAGATAACCTTTAAAAAATATAACAGTATCAACCATGTACATGTGCGCAAACAAGCAAAAAAAAAAAGAGAACACAGCGGTGTCCACGATTACTACTCAAGTACGCATAACGTCGTCCCTATCCACTCCATCACCCTCTCCACGTCCTCGCGCAGCTTCTCCGGCCACGTGGTGTGATGCATCAGCAATGCCAACTCCGCAACTAACGGGTCGCTCCTCTGACCATCCACGTCAAAGCCACCAACAGTACTGCCAGCAGCACCATGAAACTTGTTGCTACTCCGCACACGACTCATGCCCCCTCGACTGTCTTTAGTGATGCGATGTCGCAAAGCGCGGAAGCTGCCCGCTGCCTGATTGTTCTTGGCAGATGAAGCACCGCCACCATTGCCGCCGCAACCACCACCGCTGCTGCTAGCCCCCAAGCCAGGGCTACCGTCTGAAGAGCCAAAGTCAAAGACGGAGTCCACATCGTCAATGTCAAACGCGTTGTCACAGATAAGCTTCAGCTCGTGAGCGGCGGAGACTAATTCGGACTGCAACTGCTGTCGCCACTCCGTCGCGCTGGACAGCTTGTCCTGTAGCTCTCCCACAGCGATGTTAATTGTCCTTGTTGAGGCCTCGCTCTCCGCGGTGCGGTTCGTGAAGTCTGCAATCTGCTGCTGAAGCTGTACTAGATCCTTTCGGCTGCGCTCGGACTCAAAGTTCAAATAGGCAATCTGCATCAGCAAGTGCTCGCGCGCACGCAAGCACCACTGAAGCGCATGGCGCGCGTGGAAGTTAGCCCGTATGGAGGCAACTTTTATCTCCCTCGTGCGTATCGCAGAGGACCACCACTTCGTTTCTGTGTCCTGCTCCAACTGTGACATTGTCGCCGCACACTCCGCGATTTTCGTGATCGCGTCCCGCATGTTTGTGACCTCCATGCGCATCGTGCGGTCCTTGGCTAACTTCGGCACCTCCACATCTTCCGTGTAGTCAGAGACGGATTGTTCGTCGCCTATGCCCTCGTCCGCGGCCGCCACACGAGCCCGCTGCACGCGCGTCCACCAGTCTGCGTTATACATCGGATCCTCATCATTTTGAAGCGCCAGAGAGCGATGTTTGCGCTTCTCTGCTGCCTCCTGCAACACATGCTGAAATTGTAGTTCGTTCTCTTCAAGGGCCTGCTCCGTTTCACGCGGCAGTCGGCGATCCTCCGAGTGCTCAAAGCCGAAATTTAAGTACCGAATAGTCTGCGCCACGCTACCAAGTGTGGACTCAATGTTCTGAACCGTGCGCCGCTGATCACGGAACACCAGTGGTAGTTGCCGACTTTCGGCTGAAAGGACTATAGGGCGTCCGCTGGAGGTGAGCACTGCCTGAGACGCCATGCGATGCTGCAGCAACAAGCCACCGACGGGCTTCTGGTTCCTGTTCGCTGCTGCGATGCTACCGTGAGCGCCTCCCCCAGCGGCAGCGATGGTGGCATCGTCACCATTGAGGGAGTTTGCGCCCGCAGTGTCCAGAACCTCCTTCTGCTGAGCAGCCATCTCGCGGAAGAGGGCCTGAAGATTGTGCGTTCTCGCGAGTCGCGCCTGGATTTCTTTCTTTTCTTCATTGGATTTTAAAGGAGATGCTAACCGCGGTGATGATTTACTCATCGCTGAAGAGGGAATGAAAAGAGAGAGAGAGAGAAAGAAATGAAGAGAAGTACATATGTATGTATAAACAGCACTGAAGCCACATGGGCCACATGATAAAAGTATGCCATCTCCCGCATCTCATCATATCAAAGTGAATTTTAACGGCGAAAGAAAAGCCTGCGTTATAGCACTGTGCTCACTGTCGTCAGATAAAATACCTCCCACACACACACACACACACACACGGCAGTGAACTGGCAGTACCTTCACTACCTCCATCCTCTCTCCCATGTATGTACCCGCGTGTATTTATATATATTGTGGTTACTCCTCATGGCATTAACATCAATCTTAACTAGTACGTTCAGATATTACCATCACCCACCCTCCTCCCTCTTCAAGGTCAACTTACTCGGCAACAAATGTAGACAGCATAACAGAATTCAAAAAAAAAGAAGGCAAGTGAAACACGCTTCCATATCTCTCTCACGTAATTCTCTTAGCCTTTTTTCTCTACCCTTCCCTACTTCTCCACAATGCAGCGTCACTTACACATATATATGTTGTTCAGCTCAGTCATTAAAAGAAATCTAGTACAGCCAATGCGCGCATGAGAGAGAGGGCACAACTCTGCAGACCAGCCACCACGCGGCAGGCTTGAAGCGCGACACGTACCGCCTCAGTGCTCTTTGTAGATGCCGCTGCAGCCACCCCGTTAGCGCCACCACCGCTCACAAAGTTCGTCGCCGTGGACGTCACCGTCATCGAGCGATGCGTCCCCGCTGGTGTCGGCGTGATGATGGGGGTCGCCAGCCCGCTATCCACTACCCCCAGCTCCACGCCACACAGTCGCAACTGCTGCCGGCGCGACTCCTCTCGAAGCTTCGCCAGCGCCGTTGTGAGCGATTTCGCCACGAACTGTCTGCAGGTAGGCACCAGCGTGCCATGTAGCGAGCAACCCCATAAAAAGACGCTGCTCTTGGGGACACGATCAGCGAGAGCACTGGTCTTGGGGACCTCCTGCTGCGTCAGCAAGCCGTCGCGAAACATGGCATGAAGCGTCTCGCGAGTCTTGGGCTGCGTTGCAATGGCCTCCTCCGCAATTGTCCTGTCTTCTAGAAAGCGATTCTTCAGCAGCAGGCGCATGATGCGCACTCCAAGCACGCCGTGTCGTGACAGGACCACCCGCTCGCATGTTGCCACCTGCATCGCGGTCGCAGCGGCTGAGTAGGCGAAGCGGTAAGACCAACTGGTATCACCTACTACGCCATGGAGGCTGCTACTGCTGCCCCGGTGACGATGAGTTCCGCTACTGCCATCCCTCACCACCAGCGCATCCGCACCGATCGCGGTGGAGCTGGGCAAAGTAAGTCGTTGTAGGGCAGATGCAATGATATCTGGCGTGGTCGACGGCGGCGACACAACCTCGTGCCTCGAAGACGACGATGCAGCACGGCGGAGTCGTAGAACACCATCAACCAGCGCGTGTGCAGCAACTGGAGCACTCAGTGGTGGCGGCCTCGCAGGGTATCCAAACATAACCGTGGCCCCGGACGATGTAGGGAGGCTCGAAGAAGCGGCATCAACCGGAGCAGGACCAAGACGAACGAGCGCAGTGACGATAGAGGAAGCAACACACGTGCCGGTACCACTACCATAGCGCTCCGACACAAGCTGCTGCACGGCATCGTGCATCATCTCGCGGATGGCTACTTGAACACAGATGCGGCAAGTAGAGTCGCTGTCAATGGCGCTCAAGCCGCCGCTGCCCCCCGTGGCCGAAGACGATGACAGCAAAGGCCCCATTGAAGAACCATTAGGATGCCCTGTGTCCACGGAAAACGAATCCGCAGTTTGCTGCTGATCGTCTCGATGGCGCTTGCGGTGTGGTGTGCCGTCACCTTTCTCCATGTCGGCAGCGGTGCGTGATGCAATGAACGCGCCGCCCGCTACGCACTCTATCCACCCGTCTCTGACCAGTTCCGCAGCGGCGCATTGGACCGACTCCGCCAGCTCCGGTCTGCGCTCCTGCGCGAGCTGCACACAGCTCGAAAAAGGGATGAGAGCCAGCTGATGAAGCACCAGAAGCACAACTTCGCCCGCCTCACCATAGCGGCGTCGCACACATTGAGACAGCAGAGGGAAAAGCACGCGGAGTAGCAGTCCGTACCCGATCTGGAGCGCATAGGTGTGCTCCATAGCATCGTACGCCACCACGCGGTGCAGCACAAGTCGCGCCACCACCTCCTTCATCGCAGCGTCAGCCACGAGGGCAGATTGAACATCGCTGCTGTGGTGGTGACCTTCCTCGCCCATAGACCGTGTCAGTGCATCCTCCTGTTCTTGTTGAGTGTTCACGTCTATGTAGAGTGCACTCCCGACACAGCCGCCACTACGCGCAAAGGAGGACGTGGGTGCAGAGCTAGATGACTGCACGTCTCCGTTCATGGAGGTATCTCTCTGCACCGCAATGCATATCTCCTTCAGAGTGAGTGCGCCATGGTTAGAGAGAACACGCACGATGCGTGCCGCCACTGGCCCAAGTTGGTCCCCAATGACCGTTTCGAGAAGTTCGTAATGTGAAACCAAAGTGACACGTCCATCGTTTACTGACATCGTTTGTGCTGAGATGAAGAGTCGCTTGATTGCGTTTGCTTTGACTACTTCTTCCAATCGGTTTGCCTCTTCTTCTCTCTTCTCTCTCTCCCTCTGTGCGTGTGTGTGTGTGTGTTTTCGCTAATTATAGACGCTCCGTAACGGTCAAATAAAAGATAATATAGCTACCTTCAGCCACCTTTGCAAGTGTTTTGGTTCTCTATATCTATTTAAAATTAGTTATGTTGTAATTCCTTATATGTATATCTTTCTCTCACGTTTTTTTTTCTTTTTGTCACTAATACGACTATAATTGAATACTTTCTTCTGATAAAAAAAAAGAAAAGAATCAAATTGCCCTTCTTATTGTTGTTGTTGTTTTTCTATATATAGGTAGGTAGATAAATAGATAGATAGATATGTATCGACAGATATAGTAGCTAATACCTGACTCTAAAGACTGAAAGTTACGAACGCGGCTCAGTGTGCATATAGTTACTTACAAATAGACATTTAATCAAAAAAAAAAAATCGGGAAAAATTAAAGAAGGGGAGAGAGGGAGAGTGCATTTATTCATTGACATCTAACTTGTATACAAAAATTGCTACCAGATGCACACACTTGCATAGCTAACATGACAGAAGGAAAGGATAAGACAAGCCTCTCTGCCAGACAACCGTCGCGTCAGCTATTGCCATTTTTATTTAAAAAAAAAAAAAATCATTATTATCTCCCGGTGTGTACGCCAGGAGCATTAAAAAAAAAAAAAAAATAGAGCACAAGCTCATCCACATATCATAGATATCAAGAGAGAGAGAGAGCGAAAGAGGGACGAGAGGAGAGGGGGAGGGGGGAAAACAAACAAGCAAAACAGAAAGAGGAAAAATGTACCTAGGTTGTATAGATGTCGGCGTTTCATTCTTGTAATATCATCAGGAGTGCATTTCAACGCCAACCGCCCCGGATAGAACATTCCGATCTTCTATATTCATCATACGTTGTATATAGCAAATGCATCGGCTCCTCAAGATATACGCATGTACCTCCCGCTGTGTACATAAGAGATCTCAACACGGTTCCACGTCACGAAAGGGCACATGTGCATAAATACATCTCAAAACTCCGGGTTGTTGTTGTTGCTTTTCTTTCCATGAGGAACAGAAGGCAAAATACAAAAAAAAAATCCTCTCCTCCGACTGTGCATACGTGCGTATTCAACTGCGCTGGAGATACCACATATATATGTAAGCATCGCTAGCAAATAAATAAGAAAAAAAAAATAAGTGATAGATAAATAATATGTGAAGGCATTCTCGTGCGTGTGTATGTATGTGCCTTTTTTTACAATTTCGTTGTTTTTTTTTATTCGTGTCGTTTGTAAATTTTGTTCATCAAACAAGTAAAGGGGCTGGAGTTTATTTAAAAAGGCATGTCTCCCTCTCTCTCTCTCTCTCTCTCTCACTCACGCTTCAAACGGTTAAACAATTATCCACTTTGCAAATCAACAACAAAAAAAAATTAAAATAATGATGATAATAAAACATGTGACGACGGAGGGGGAATAAGCCCCTCCCCCTCCTCTTCCTCGTTTCCCTCTTGTATGTATACCCCTCTCACACGCCGGAACACCCTCTATGTCTATCTTTTTTATTTTTTGTTTCTTCTCTCACTCACTCACACATAACGCTGCTCTTTTATGACCCTCTTGTCTCTCCTCCCTTCCACTTGCATTCCAATATGCGTTCAGAGTCACTGTTGCTGGGGTGCATTTCTATATATGGCAGTGTCAGTATAGAAAGAAGAACATGTGTAATCGCAAGTCCACGAGCCTACTGAGAGAAAATATAAACAGAAAAAGAAAAGTAAAAATCAAGCAATAAACAAAAAAGAAAGAAGGAAAACTAAAGGGTAAAAATATAAATCATATCCGTACCCAATGGAGTGTGTATGTATGTATGGGGGGGGAGGGGGGTATGCCTACTGCAACGCATAGAAAACCCCGCACTCTCAAACCCTTTATAGGAAAATACAATACACTTCCTATTTCAAGACCTTCCCCGCCTGCTCTACGTCACTTAAACTTCGCTTATACTTTTTTTTTCCTTCTCCTTCTCCTTCTCCTTCTCCTTCCACTTTGCATATAGATCACACAAACACACACACGTATGATCAAATGCTTTACTCGGCCTTCTTTTCAGTCATCTTGGAGGAGTTCATCAACTTGAAGAAGAACTCCGTCATGGTGTAGGCAAAGATAAGCTTAGGGGCAGACGCGATGATCTTCGGAGTAAGGCCCTTGAAGAAGGAGGTCACACCCTCCTCACGGAGCATCGAAGTGGCGGTCACAATGGCGTTGCGACGGTTGCCCTCGGTTTGCTGCTGCACACGCGTCTTCACGACATCCATCGGGTTCGACACAGCAATAGACAGGCAAGCACCAACGGTCGAGGCGCACATATTCTGAAAAACAGTCGCGTTGCGGTAGTCAGAAAGGCCGAAGATGAAGTTCTTGGTGAAGGCCGTACCACCAAACAAGCAGAAGGAACCCGGGGCATTACGGCACATGGTAACCGCCGTGCCCGCGTACATGCCTCGGAATCCTTCCTGCCGGAGGAGGGGAAAGAGGCCCTTCTTCATGGCCGCCTCGTTGGTTTGGCTCAGCACCTTCAGGCGATCCAGTGGAAGGAGAAACACCTCACCGAGGCCGATGAGGCACCCAGCGGTGGCGTCTTCCATGACCCTGTTGGCGGACCCGAACCAGCGGGTAAAGCCATCACGGTAGTTTGAGCTCAGGAAGTCACGCACAAGCGGCTGACCAGCAAACTTGTACACACGCTGAAACACCTTGTACACGACGGCGTAAAGCGAGCCTGGATACAAATACATGAACTTGTTGATCAGCCCAGCATCGGCGTGCTGCTTAAAGATGATTTTGTTTAAGTTCTTGGCAGTCTCATCAATGGACCCGCGGCTAATGCTCCCCTTGTTGGACATCAGTCGCTTCGCAATCGTATCGAAGGGATGAAAGAAGGCGATCTCAAGCACGCCAGCGCACGTGGCCGCACCTGCGTGGCTCTGCGTGAAGCGCTCGATGAAGGATCTATCTTGCTTCTTGGCGGACATGGCGTTTTGTGCTGCAGCTGGTGTTGTGGCAACAAATTAAAAAAATAATAATAATAATAAGAGAGAGAGAAAGAGAGGGAGAAAAGGTTTCTTTGTTGTTTTTGTTGTTTTCGGAGAGCTTGCTTCCTTGACAGCCGACAAAGTAGGTGCCTATGTGAGGAGTGAATACGATATGCTACAGCGATGGTATAAACAATGAATATGAAAAGCAGATGTAAAAAAATAAAAAGAGAAAAGAAGTAAAAGTGAGATGATATGTACAGCAAAAAAAAAAACTCAGATAGTTATAACTTTTTTTTTAAAAAAAAAAAAAGAAAAGTAAAGGGTAAAGGCCTAGAGAAAATGCATATCACGCAGTTTTCGACTTGGAAGTACGGATGCTGTGTAGCCGCCTTTTTGGTTGTCGTTGTTTGTAGTCCGTTTTATAACTTGAGGGAAATATTAAATTTTTGCGCATTTTTTTAATAAACGCTTTTAGTAATTACTAAAAGAAAGAGCTAACTTACTCGTCGTGATGCATGCCTCTAATGCAAACAAAAAAAACAAATAAAGGATAAAATCCAAAATAGGGAACAAAAAAAAAAAAAGAAACATGAGCACTACAAAACTCGCTATTTTCCCATTTTTACTGTCCTTTTCTTCCTCTTTAAACGTTTCACTCCTTAAGTGTTGCTTAAACTTACCAACTGTTCACGCCATCGCATCCCATGGCATACCATCTTACTCCCCCTGCTATCATCACGATCACATCCTTCCACTCTCCATTGCATACGTATCTGTGTGCTTAATTTAAAAAAAAAATCCTATTTTTCTTTTCCTTTTCTGTTTGCTGAATTGAGAACCTCATGAGAACGGCAGTAGCGGAATGCATGGGCACAAACACGCACACATACACAGGGCATTTTAAAAGAAAAATTAGAAAACAGAAACCTAAGGATAGGCACTACTCGGCGCCACCTTCGCCGCCACCTGCCGCCTTAGGAGCACCAGAGATGCCCTTCTTCTGCTTTGATTTCGCCTTGGACATCACGGCGTCTACTGTGTTCATGATGTGCTGCTGAGACTGAAGCTGTCCCATCAGCTGGTGGTACTTGCGCTCCCGCTGCTGATCCACCAGCTCCACCTCCTTCTCGCGAGCCCTGCGCTGCACGGTGGCCTCCGCGGTGAGGTGGCGCATGACACGCTTCTTGTCCTCGCGGATCTCGCGCTTCATCTCACGAATTTCCGTCTTCACAGCATTCTCTTCCTGTTCCGCAAGCAGAGGCTCGAAGAGGCGAATCGGACGCGGCCGGAATGCGCGCATTGCGAGTGGCGCGCGATGCTCCTCAGCAAAAGTATTAAAGTCATGCAAGCGCGTGGCGAGGCTCTCGTGAGCACTGCGTACTGCCACACTCGGAGACCAGCTGAAACGGCTTGACTTCTCTCCAGCCACAGCCGCAGAGGAAGAGGAGGGGCGGCCCAGCAAAAGTTTGTCAATAGCAAAGAAAGGGATGACAAGGACAGTGGGGAGGGCAGGCATGTTACGATACATCTCAGCTAGCTCCCCCAGCTGACGGTACGCACACAGCAAGAGATGCTCCGCGGTGACTTGTCCTTCAGTGTAAAGAACCTCCAGCTGCGCAGAGGCGACGTCCTCGCCAGTGAAGGAAGGGGCAGAGGCGATGCTGAGCAGTGCGTCGTCGCTGCGCTCCACTACAGGGATAGGGACCTGCACGCCTTGATGACGAGCGGGCTCAATCACTGAAAGCGGGAGCTGCAGCGCCACCACGTTGAGGGCCGCCACAACGGCCTCCGCAGCAAACTTGCCGCCACCGAGGCGAAGACTAGAGATGAGCAGGCCATTCAGAGCAAGACAGCAGTGAACGTTCTCGAGGGTGTCGAGCTTCATCTGCAAAAGTGTGGAGCAGAGAAAGAGAAGGAAAGGAGTGGCGACTTCGTGACGGTAGTCAGTCATAGGAAACAGCTTCATGATGACGTATAGATACAGCAGGAGAGGCCGGCTCAGAGCCTTGCGCTGGCTACGCAAAAAGCTACGCTCTGCCTCAATGAGGATAAGACGAAACGTGTTGGCGACTTCGAGAATGTGCGTGCGTGCGTACCGATGCAGTTGCAAGAGCAGTGCGTGAAAATGGCAGGCGCGTTGCTCGCACGCTTTCTCCGCCTCCTCCTCCTCCCCAGTGTTGGAAGCAGAGACTTGGGTGTTGGCAAGCTTCTCAAAATCGCTAAGGAGACGATCAAGGATCACGGAGCCTACCTTGGGTTGCTGCTCTCCCTCCTCCTTCATTTTCCCTTCGTCTTCACTATCAGCGCCCTCGCCGACCCCACGATCCTCATCGCTATCGCCCTCATACGAAGAGGGAATATCAACATTATCGCCATACACGTCGTCGTCGTCGTCCTGTATGGCACCGCCCTTCTTCTTCTTGATTCCCTTCATGCCTTCCTCATCGTCCATGTGAAACACCTCGTCGCCGCCGCGCTGCACCCACTCACCACGCGTAAGCTGCAGCATGTCCTTCTCTTGCAAGCCTAACGTCGGCATCGTCGCGCGGTCCGCCTCAAGCAGGGCCTGCTGTGCGTCAAGTTCCCCCTGCTCCTGTTCAGTGAGAGTACGGTCAACAGCATGAGCACGGCGTTCGTCCAGCCGCATCTTGTTCATCATAACATCAAAGTCATCCTCAGCGTAGTGCACGATGGCGGAATCTGCGAGAAGCTGGCGGGTCGTCGCGTTGCTTCTCTCTGGAGCCGTAGCAACATTCGTGGAAGAGGTAGAAGCGGCTGATGCAGAGTTGATTTCAGCTTTGAGGTGCGTCTCCTCGACTGACATGGCGGCACCACTGCGAATGCGTGAGAGCAGGGCAGCGTCGGCGGCGTCGAGAAACGTCTCACCAGACTTTAACATCTGTTGCTTCTTTTCGCTTTGCAACAGCGCAACTGCGGTGATATCGCCCTCCTCTGCCTCCTCTGCCGTCGCCCCACGTGCGCCAGCAGCTGTTGCGCGGCCTTCCGCAGCGGCAGTAGTAGTAGTGGCGCCATGAACCGCGAGAGGCGTGATGGTGTAATCTCCAGATGACTTGAGCGAGAGCTGCTTCGCGCTGTACGGTTTCTGCTTGATAGAGTGCAGCAGTGCACGGACGCCAGGAGTGCCGGAGTTAGCAAAGGCCTCCTGCTCTTCCTCTTGCTTATCTCGCTTCGGCAGTAAGTGCAGCAGGGCGTTGATTTCCTGATCAAGGGCCTTGGTGTGTTCCTCCTGGGCAGCGCGGTCACGTTGGTTCTGCGCGCGCTGCGACTTGCTGTTCGCCATCACTTCGCGAAACTTCTCCTCGCGAGTAAGCTTGCGCGGTGCCGCATCCTCGCCGCCGTCGTTGCCGTCCTCGTCGCCCTCGCGGGGACGGCGAAGAGAAGCGCCGAGAAGGGTGCCCTGTTCCAGAGAGCCACCGAACCTGCTTTGGACGCCCATTGATGTCCCGTCACCATCGCCTAGTTGAAACTTCTGAGCCCGACGCGTGGTGCGGGTCATCTTTACGCCTGTACCGCCTAGGCCCATCGTAGCGGAGCGGGTCGACGCCACCGCCACTGTAGACCTCTTGACATTTTTCTGATGCAGAGCAAACGGACTCGGCGTCTCTGTCGCTCCGCTCGTAAACGAGCCACTCATCTCCCCTGGCCTCGCCACCCGACCCGCCTCACCCCACTTTCCTCTTGTCAGCAGTCCATCCGCGGGAGTGGCGGTGGTGGAGGACGTGATAGAGTCGGGTAGGGCAATGGAGGCACGCTGCACACTGCGGATCTGCTCCTCCTCGCGGCGGCGCTCAAAGTGGCTTTGTTTCTGTGTAAACTTGTTCCCGGAGGAGGACGCCTGAGAGACGGATTGCTTGCGCTGATGCTTCTGCAGAAGCTTTGCGTTGATTGTTGATCGGGACGGAGGCATCTTCGCCTGCTACGTAGGCTTGAGTGGTGTGGGTCTATGCGTGTGTGCAAGTACGCGTCTGTCTGATAACAAACTAGCAAATCACTAAAAAAAAAAAATGGTTTCCAGCAAAAAAAAAAGTGTGTGGGCCCTTGCTTTCAAAAGACCGCCACAGCTAATCCCTATGCACAGCCACTGCTTCCAGACTCAATTACACCCTTATTCTGTCTCACAAAGGAGAAAAAAAGAAATGGAAAAGATAACTAACAGAAAATCATTGAATAAATAAAAACGGAGGAAACAAAAAAAAAAGGAAAAATCCAAGATTATTTATTTGTTTTTTTGAGTCGCATGCAAACTGTACCTCAACACGGGTATATATACTCATGCGCAAGAACCCAAAAACTATTTCATATCCCTCCTAACAGACACAAACGAGAAAACAGTGTAGTGTGTCAACATCGGCATGACACTCACACATTATCTCTTTTCACTCTATATGTACGCAAAACATATTTATGTAAAATTGTAATTTTGGTATTTGTGTGTATGTGTGTATGTGTGAACGTGCAATCGCAGTATGAAAATACCGCCTCAGAGAACCTCAAGCAAGCTTCGTCCTATACTCTTTCTCTCCCTCATATATAGTCGTCTCGTCCTATATATATATATATATATATGTATTTGCAAAGAAGCATAATTACTTACAAATGTATGTTCGCTATAGATAGGGCGGAAAAAGAGAAGAGTTCTTTCTTATTCCCTAATTTTAATATATATATATATATATATTTCTTGTTTCCTTCTCTTTTTTCTTTTCTTCCTCTTCGACGTTGTCGTTTCGACTTACTGTCACTAAAATACAACCTCTTCTCTTCTCTCTAACTTTCCCCCCTCCTCGTTCTCCCATTCTCTTGACTATCTCGTCCAGTCCCTTACGCTATACGCGCGTGTCATTTCATCTGTACACCTACGCAAATCCTTCACCTTGGGTCCGCATGCCAGGACGTCAAAAAATATAATCGGCTTGTCCGCGTCCTCATCTTCAAAGGCATTGCTGAAGCCTTTGGCAAGTTCCTCCTCGCGATGCTTGCGCAGTAACTCCGTCTTGCGCTTCGCACTCGCGTTGCGCGCAGCGTAGCACCGCGTCACGGCAATTACCTCCTCCTCACATGAAATCTCGGAGGAAGGAACAAGGTACTTGTAACGGGTGTCCTCTATCCCCTGAAGTACCTTGTGGATATTTGCCTCCGCCATAAACAGCGTCTCACGATCAGCACGTACGCTCGGTGTGAGCGCGTCCACCTCAGCCTCCGTGAGCGGAACCATTTTCACTGACGGAAGGCCTGGCTTTAAACGCTGTTTCTTCTTCGCCGTCTCCGCTGCGGCAGCCTGCGTCACAACCGCATCGTCAGCCTCATCAGCAAAATGCTTGGCAAAACTCTCCACCTCATCTACGTCTGTTTGTGTTCCCTGTGCCGCCGCCACCGCCTCCTTCATGGCGAATGTTGCCTGTCGTGGAGTCTCAAACGAGCGATAGTCCCAACGATGTGGAGAAACTTGTGCGCCGGATGTGAACCACGTCCATGGCTTGTACCACACCATCGGGTGTCGCGAGGCGTCGTCCTCGGCGCGGTTGATGACAAGCAGGTCAGGTACCTTGCCCTCGCGAAAGGCCTGCATCACCGCGCTGTGATCACTTCCAAAGATATCCTTCTCACTAGCGGCCCCCAAGTTGACGAGCACGGCGCCGAGTTTTCGCTGGCGAGAGCGCTCCTGGGTGGCCGCAACTCCTGCAGATCCGTTTTCGCTATCACTAGTGCTACTGGTAGGGTTACTGCTACTAGTGGTGGTAGGGGACTCATCAGAGGAGCGGATAACGAGCTTGCCGTTGATATGGCTGACCGCTGGATCGACCGGGGTCCGCGTGGTTTCTATTTTAGAGGGCATACCTTTTCTTTTCCTTACCTCTTTTGTAGTGAACGGGTGTATGTAAATATCTCTGCACTTTCCTCTCCTCCCCTTTTTTAAGATATTCTTTTTTTCTTTCGTTCGTGTACTACTGAGCAAGTCTCTAGACCTTCGTTCTTACTCTCTCCCCTTTCCCTAGTTTGCCAGTCGAAAGCCAGCTTGCCAAAGGAAAAGATAGTCAGTGGCAAGGGTGACAAAAGAAAAAGGGAAGGAATGGGAGAGAAGCTAAGCTTTGCTTGGAAAAAGATTTTCTTTATTGAAAGAAACCTATGATATTAATAAGAAACAAGACACAAGAAGAACCAAGGAGTATATATATATATAATGAAAAAGGAAAGAGCATAAAATAGTGAATATTCATCACTAAATAAAAACATATGAGCAGTGCGTTTTATGTCCAAAAGTAGCATCAAACCAGTAGCTATATTGTCATATATATTATTGATAAATAGTTCCTTCAGTCATGACACAAATGGTTCTGTCGTTTATATATATTAAAAAAAAAAAGGAATCTCATGTTATATGTATTGAGAGAGAGATAGCTGTTGATAGACAGGGAAATGTACGATTGCATACACATCATCCTCGACGTATAGCCCCCTTACCAGGTGACTTGCTACGTACTACAAACTTACGCGTCACCAGCATCGGCAGTGTCAGTGGTCCTCTGCAGTGAATCTTCGATGTGGTAATGGCAAGATCCGTCCCGCAGCCCAGAGGCGTCCCACTCGCCAGCCGCGTCGATGCATTCACGAGCACAATGGCACTATCCACGCGAGCGCAATACTCCGCAATGGCACTCTTGTCAGTCGCCAAGATCCCGTCTGTCTGGCGGGAGCCAAACAACTCCAAGAAAAAGAAAGTCTGCTCCAGAGATGAAACCGTCCTCACGCACAAAGTTTGGGTCGAGTCTCGCACGCTCGAAGAAAGCCCCTTGAGCTCCTCCTCGCTCGCAAGCTCCGCAATGCAGTCAGGTGCGCGCTCTCTGGCGGCAGCATCGCCTAACAAGACGGTGCCTTGCTCTCTCAGCGCCAAAAGCAGCTCCGCATAACGAGGAAACCCTTCATGAACAATAAGAGTCGTGAGCGAGTTTGCGGCACCGGATTTTTGATATTTTGAGTTGAGAATCACCTCGAGAGCGGTGTCGAAGGTCGCGCTCTGATCCACGTAGAGGCTGCACGACTGACTCGTCGCGCGCAGAAGCGGGATGGTGGCGTGGCGAGAAGCAAATTCAAAAAGCTTCGGAGGTCCACATACGATGCCGAGATCGATGCGGTCAGTCAGTTTCACCCACTCCGCCGACATCACTTGATTGATATCGTAGCTTTCCACGTACACTACAGCGGAGAGCGGCAGACCAGCCGCCACGAGAGCACGTCGTACACTGGAGATAAGCGCCTGGTTTGTGCAGTGCACCGAGGCGCCACCGTCCAGCAGCATCGCGTTACCGCTGAGGATACCCATCGCGGTAGCGTCAAGACACATGCGCGGGCGATACCGCGAGAGCACCCCAACTACACCAAGCGGCACAGGGATAGCACACACGTCGATATGCGGATCCGGCGTGCCACCACCGACAATCACGGTCCTCACGCCAGCGCTCACATTGGTCCCTGAAGGACTTCCCACGTCGTGGTGATCACCAGACGAAGTAGCAGCGGTGGCACAAGAAAAAGAAGAGGAAGAAGAGGAACTCGTAGAAGCCATGCGAGAGGCGTTGGTCTTTTTCTTTCCGACGTAGTCCTTCACCCACGCCCCGTCCGGCACCTCCAGTGGGTCCGGCTGCTTCAGCAGGTATTCGATCACCGTACAAAGTTTGTCCAGGCGCAGCGGAGAGAGCCGCTTGTGATACGCGCTGTACCGCGCAGCTGAAAAGAACGGCGATAAGGAGGCCTCGCTCGTCTCTGCAGAGGCATCTAAGAAGGAGGAGGAGGAGGAGGAGGAGGAGGAGCCACCACCGTCCATGCCTAATGCACCCGCCTCACGCCCCCTACCTGCCCCCCGACCTCCCCGTTTCTCATAACGGCCAGAGCGCAGCGGAGTCGGCTCTAAGCCAGCCTCCACAACCGCCGTCGCCAGCGCTGCCGCCACGCTTGAGGACATGGACACAGGATAGTGCGGTGCTGCCGCTGCTGCCGCCGCCGCCGTGCGCTGATGTTGTTGGGCGAATGCTTCGCAGTCGTGTTTGTTAGCGCGCAGAATGGCATCCTGGTGCCTCATGAGATCATCGCGAAGGTTCCTGAGAAAGGCTTGGCGCTGCTCCAGCGGGGAAGACGCGAGAGCCGGCTTCGCCTCAAGAGCTGCCTGGATATCGTGTATTAAGTTCTGTCCTAACAGGCATGTACCGCGGCGCATGGCTGACTATCTAGACTGAACGTGGTTTGGTATGTATGTGTGTGTATGTGTGCAGCTTCCCTGTCAATTTTCTGCTACTATTACTGTTCTTCTTCTCTTGAGAAACACGTGATGTTGAAGTCTTCACTCCCACCTCTTCTATACCCACCTGCTTCACAGTCCACCACTACCCCCAATGATGGCTTTGTTGAATCCCCCCCTCTCGCTCCTCCACTTTCGTCCCTTTTGTTGTTGTGTATATTTTTTCTTCTTTCACTCGTTCGCTCTGTTTGCTGAGAACGTGAACCCTCAAAGGCAGATGAATGGTGTTGTGTATATATATATATTGTATTTTCAAGTTCGCCTTTAAAAGAAAAAAAAACTTTTTTTGCCTTTGCTTATTGTATCTTCTGCAACTAGTATCTGTGGACTCTTCTCTTTTCTTTTTCTTTTTTCACGTGTAAAAGCAAACTCGCCCTTGACGATACCTTTTTGATTATATTCCTCTAACGCGTGTGTGTGTATATATATAGAAAAGGTGTATATAGTGTTTGTATATATATATGAGGTAGCTTCTCTGCCGCCGTTGTATTGTCCTTCAGGAGGTCAATATAGAAAAAAAAAAGTGTGCTCTGTATTCCTGGAAAGGCCCGAAGCTGAAAAAAAAACAATTTAAAAAAAAGGGGGAAAAAAAAAGAAGAAAAGCGATTAATGCAGCATAGTGAATAAAAAAGAAGAAGAGGGGACGTATAAATTAAATAAAAAGGATGTTTTGAAACGAAGATGCGAGAAGAAAGAGAGAGGAGGTGCGCGTACTTTCATTAATCATTGTTGACATAATATCAACATTAAGGCAAATTTAAGCGTCAAAGTTAGATACCATAAGAAACTGCGCGTGCATATTTTTTGATGGAAAAAAAAGAAAGGCCTTTCGCCAGCGGTTGAAAAGAGGGGATTTTTAAAGAAAGAATGCCTTCAACCTTTGTGTGTGTGTGTGTGCTCTTTCTTTTGATCAACTGCAAGCTAGATGCTCTATACGCCAGAGATCAGTGCGTTTCTCATAGAAAGAACACGTCGCCACTGTCGCGCTGATGCCTTCGCTGTTGCCTGTGCGATCACACCCGCCATCACCATCCATAACGGATAGCACAGCGGTGTCATAAATAAGGCACTCGTCATTCAGATCAGCTGCTCCATCTATTGTCGTCTCATCCTTCTCATCACCTACCTCGCCCATCTCATCCGAAAAATACTTATAGAGATGAAGTGGCTTCGCAAACACCTCCTCGGCCGCGGCCGATACGTCGTATGCCAGCAGCGCGGCGCCACGCTGCATCAGTGGAATGAAGAGAGTGTTCTTCTCATTTACCCACCCACATGCGCTGGCACTGCCCTTGCCGCTGCTGCTGCTGCCACACGCAAGTGCGGTCTCCTTCATCAACCGTAGGTAGTTGCTCCCCTCCTCCTCCTCCTCTGCCTCCACTTCCGCCCCTGTGTCAAGAGTCGCAAGTGCGGATGAAGACGATAAAGCGGGTCCACGCAGGGGGTCAAACAGACAGCGACTGGTGCGCCACACACCACCGCCAAGCGATGCGGTCTGCGCGATAGGTCGCTTACGGAAGCGAACGTCCACCAGTGAAAGTGTCTCATCATAAGATCCAACGAGCACGTAAGAAGTCGCTCCGACTGTGGCACTTCTGAGGGTATCCTGCCGGCCACCGTCGCTGCCAACAGAGGGAGAGATGCGAACAGATGACGATGTGTGCAAGACAGGAGTAACAGACACCACACCAGCTTCAAACCGCATCTGTCCTGCAGGTGCCCTGGTGCGGGCGTCGTGCAGTTTCAAAAGTCCATCGTCGCCACCCGTCAGTATCATCGCTGCCGCAGCCCTCGCGCCGTCGTCGTCCTCGCAGACAGCAGCCTGAGCGGTAGGCAGCACCGCGCTGCACCACGCGTCGTACTCATGACCGCTAAGTTCCTGCAAGACTTTTCGCTCCGCGACGTCATACAATAAGACGGCGCCTGTGTGTGCTGTGCAGATGAGACCGAGACCTCCTCCTCCCCTGCTGCCAGTCGCGCCATCATCCATCACCATCGGGGTGCAGCTCGTTAGCATCTCAGCATGAATGTCAGAAAATATATCGAGAGTGGCAAGCGTGTGTGGGTGCAGCAAACGCACGCTTCCGTCGGTGCAAGAGACGAGGGGGTACTTTGTAATGGCCGCAGACGTACCGCAAAGAGGCAGGGAAGCATCCGCGTTCATCGCAGTCTCGTCGCATAGCCAAGGCTCTTCACGGCAATATGAATGAACGACGCTCGCGGGGATCCATGTCAGATCAAACACACCGGGAAAGACTTGTGGAGACAGACTCCGGTTGCTACTTCTCACTATAGATCCATCCAGCTCCACAACATCACTGCTCGCGGCGGCGGAGGTGGCGGAAACGCCTGTAAATGTGAGCGTTGAGACACAGCCGAAGTGCACCGGGGCTGCGCTGTCACTCGGGTCTTCAACAGCAGCAGCAGTAGTAGTACTGTCCTCACCCCCATCGTGTTGATGTGTTGAAGATACAGACTGCAGTTGATAAGAACCAGCTAAGATGGAGAGGTGCGAAGATGCGGACAAGGGCGACGATAATACGGACGGCACTAAGAGACAGTTGGTTGTGAGTGGAGTGTCAAGCCGCGCCAGATGATGCAAGGAGGGTAGCATCATGAAAACTTCTTCTTTTGTTTGCTTGCTTTTCTGCTGGTGAACTGAAACTAAATATTTATGTGTATTCAGAGCAAAACAATATATATGGAGGTAGAATAGGAGGGAGGAGAGATAGAAATCAGCTCCCGTTTATTTAAAGCAGAAGAATAAATATGAAATGCCTAGAGCACACTAAGCTACACACTAGAGCGTAACAGGGACAGCATGTCATGATTGCTAGCCATCGCGATTTGGCATTGGTGCTGTCTTCACGCCCTTTCTCTTCCTCTTCTTCTTTTATCGCTTTCTATTTGAGAGATTAGATCGTTGCATTCATTTCATCTCTCATCTTTATTGAAATACAAAAAAAAACGCTCACAAAAACATAGCGCGTCTTCCTTCATTTCTCCCTTCTTCCTTTCCGTCTTTTTTCTAAATCTCTTCTTCGTCCCTTTCCCAGCTGTTCTGCCACCTCTTTCCTTCATCTCTTTTGTAGTATATTATTTTTCTATCCTGTTCTGCCTGCCTTATGTGTCTTCTCTTCGCATGAGATAAACGTTCAACACTGCCAAAGAGGCACATCGTGCTCACCTCTGAAGGGCTCACAGCACTGGAGTGCAGCACATCAATGGAAAAAAGAAAAGAAGAAAAAAAAGATTTAAAAAATAAGAAGAACAAAGAAAAGAAAAGAAACTCTTTAGAAAAAAAATAGCGTATCTAAATGTTCAACCAACCTCCTCTGCCTCTCTCTCTCTCCCGCACACACACACACATATATATACGCCTCAACATTCAGTTCTCTGCCAAACACCAAGCACGTGTCCATGGAGAGTAAGTGAAGCGGTAGGATCTAATAGTATACAATGGAGAGGAAAGAAATATAGCAAACTCTGAGGAATAGAGAGAAAGGCAGAAAAAAATATATATATATCTAGTCGTCAAATATATAGAAAGAATGTTTTTTTTTAAAAAAAAGGAACTTTCTGAATCTAAAAAATTTTGCATCGATGCGAAAAAAAAAAAAGGGTGCAGTCATGAGCACATCTACGTGCAGCATGATGCTGCCTGCCTTTTTTGTTGTTGTTGCTTTTTCTCCTCTTCTTCTTTTCCTCTCTTTATACTTTTATTTTTCAGGGTTGTTGTTTTTTTTTTCTTTGCAATCTATTTAGATAAACTCGTCACACGCCCTCTATTGGTTTGTGGCGTCCCCTAGGAAGTCGCGCTTCCGCTGTGGCTGCTTGCCACTGCCATTCGAATACGCACGCATCTGCTGCAGCGCCTCTAGCGGCGGCCGCACACCCTCGGCGCCGGACAAACTGCTCCCCGCGTTGTCAGAAACAAGCGCCTGCGACACAGCACGAGCAGGAGCAGAGTGCACGGTCATGCCGCTGCCGGTGCCAGCGCAGTCAGCCGCGCTGCTCTTGAGACACGAGCGCAGCGGAGCCTGCCGAGTGGGAACACCAGAAGAAGCATTCTGCGCGAGGAACGCATCCTCCTTGCTGCTACCTCCGCCGCTGCTGTTGTTGGTGTTGTTACTGTATCTAGCGTCCGTGTCGGTGCTCGTCACACCGCTCATGGCGGTGCTGCCGTGATGGCTTGACGCAAGCGGGGTCGGCTGGCGGCTGCTGCGCACGACGCTGCGAACCTTCTGGCGCACCTCGCCCGTGCGCTTGGCGCGTTCCTCTCGCTGCCGCTTCTCCATAGCCGCAAGTTCAGCCTCTAGCTCCGCACGCTCCGCCTGCTGCTGCTTGCCTGTCTGCTTCAGCTGCGTCTCAAGATGACCCAGTTTGGTGCGCAAGCTGTGTTCCTCCTCCGCCCACGCAAGGGACTCCCTTTGTAAGCGCAGCTCAAGGTCCTCGCGCTGGCTCAGCATCGCCTCCTCATCCTTGATTTCGTGAACCAAAAAATGCATGGCTTCGTACTCATCAAGGGTAGCCACATAAATGGCTTCGACCTTGTCCTTGGAGGCAACAGTGGCCTCGCAGCGAGCGGCAAGGTCGTTTGCCTCCGCCTCCACCTCCTCTAGACGGCGCAGAAGTTCCTCCTTCTCGTGCTGCACGGACTCCTCATACTTGCGAATCTTGTGCTTGAGCGCCTTGCGGCTCTGCGCGACGGCGTCAATGTCTTCCTGCGCGACATTGATCTGCATCTCCGTCTCGAGGACACGATCCCTCCACTGTGTTATCAAAGCTTCCGACATCCTTTTCCGTCGCTGCTCCAGTGACTTTTATGTAAAAAAAAATAAAATTATATATATATATAATAAATCTAAAAGGTAAAAAAAGATGGAGGGAAAAGAGCGTACGTTGCTATCTAAAATTTTTTCTGAGGAGTACTTCCTTCTTTCCTTCTATATATGTATCATGCAAACCGTAGAAGAGAGAGAGAGAGAGAAGAGAAGAAAAGGAAATATATTTTAAAAAAATGATTTGAAGGCAACAATACATAAAAGATGATAATACTGATCTACTTGATCCATTTGGTTTTCTTTTATTTGTGTTGTTTTTGTTTGTGCTTTTCGATGATTGAATACTTTACAGATGTAGGCGTTATCGTAACAACCATAGTATGCGTTTATACTTTGCTTCTATGTGTGAAGCCTACCTAAGGCACCATAGAGCAAAGCAGCTGCTCTGCGGCCGCCCCGGCACGCGCGTTGATGCCTACCTTCAGCGCCACCACATCAGCGTCCATGTCCATGACAAACTGGAGAACAAAATCAATTAGCTGCTCCTTCCGCGTCGTCTGTATCACGTCGTGCGTGATGAGAAACGATATGTCGTACCCCTCAAGCGGTACTCGTCGCAGCACACGGAAGTGCTCCGCTCGCTTCTGCATGAAAGTGATGTATTGACGCATAATGTGAGTGGATACAGGATCCTTCGCGGCAAAAGAAAAAGACACACGCACGCTATTCGCGCTGCTCTCTATCAGGCACTTCTCCTTCCCAGTGCGGCATATAGTAATTGGGTTGAGCTGCAGTTCTGGAACTGCGCGCAGTTGATATGGGCTTGCAGATGGTGTGCTTGAGGTCTTGGTCTGATGATCTGCCGCATCGATGAGGTCATCAGAGATGTTCTTGGATGCGGAAGTGACATCGTGTGCGCGCAAAGCACCCTTGTGAGATGAAGGAGGAAAAAAATCTGCAACTTCGACTTCGGGTTTGTCATGTCCTTCGACCATACGAGAAGGGTAATGATCGATGCAGAGCGCCGCGTGCAAGGTGCGACGAATGCAATCGTAATACGGCTGGCTTGCGTTCGACATATCTCCTAGAAGTTTTTCTTTTTGTTTCTTCAAAGCAAAAACCTACTCTTTCATTTCAAAATCCAATGAAAGAGAAAAGTAAAACGTAAGATTAGTACGACACTATTGTTATTATGGTATGAAGCGGAAAAAAAAAGGGCGGGGGGGAAAAAAAAAGGAAAAAAAATATGAAAGACATATGCAAAAAAGAAAGAATGCAGTTTCATAATAGAGAATTATATATGTCTTTCAACAACAAAAAAAAAAAAAAAAAGAAAAGAAAAAAGTTAAAAGATACGCATCTTCTCTTCAAATAGAAGTAAGAGTGCCCTTCTCCTTGAGTCCCGCCCGTGTGGTTCCTCAATTATTCTTTGTGCTACATTATTATGTTTTTGCTTCACTCTCCTGAAGCAAAACACAAACTTTAAGTGTACATCTCTTCAAATGCAATTTACAGGAAGTGACTAAAAAAAAAATGCTCTTTTTCTTCCATTTTCTTTTTTTGATTTCTTCTATTCTCTTTCTTTTTCTTTTTCTGCTACTAGAATTGTTCTCTCAGCGTTAGACTTTCTGTTGTGTATATTTTTTGCCCATTTACATTTATATTGCTCGTGCTTCACGTATCTGAGTGGCAGGGATGCAGGTGACTGTGCGTTGGGATACATGTCCAAGCACAGCCAACATCGAATATATGTAAATATACAGTGATAGATACCGCAAGCGAGGGCGGGACAAGTGTGTGTATATGTGTGAGAATGTTTTCGCATATATATAGGGAGAGGGAGGAGGGAGATGAGTGAGGCAACATACGCGAAAAAGAGAGTAAAAGAGAGTAAACGACATTCACATCACTGCACAAAGAGAAATCTTGTTTTTTTTTAAAAAAAAAAAAACATACATCAAATTGATCTTAACAAAGATATATATATATATTCATTCTTCTTCCTCAAACACATAATTGGAAAAGCGGTATGTATTTATGTATGTGCATAGATATATGTGTGTACAGAGTAAAAAAAGAAGAGAGGAATGTGGCTCCGAAAGCCCCCTCCCAAAGAAAATAAAAATGATAATAATAATAATAAGCAAGTAAAGCATAAATGTAAAAATGAGCAAGCACAAAGCTATGCAAGAGTCAGCGAGCCTCTTTCTATTCCTCTTTAAAAAAAAAAATGTACTACATGAATGCCTTGATTTCACACCTAGACACCGTGCGCGCACATGCACATGGCAAGTTCAACCATATATCTCTCTCTTACGCTCTCATTCGATATTTTTTAAATACATATTTCACCTACGCACTCATCATAATAAGCACACTCTTTTCACTTTTTCCCTCCTCCTTTATAAAACTAAATATGCATGTCGTTGACGCCTTGCAAAGAACAATTGTTTTTTTCTTGGGAAAAAAGAAAAGAATAGAATAGAACAATAGCAAACATATATTCAACAGAAGAGAAGAGAAGGGGAAGAAGTGTAAGTCATAGTCACTCCAAACATGCCCAAGTTGTAACCCAATCATTATCACCATTCGTATCACATTCCATCACACATACGGGAAGGATATATTTATGCCGAAAATGTCATTTTTCAGCACAAGCAGTCGTAGTTGTGCTTTTTTTGTTGTTGCTTGTGTTGCTGTCTCACCTTTGTGTTTTCCCTCCTCCAACGTTCAATATCTCTCCATCTCTTGCTAGAATTTGTCCCATTTACATCTAGGAGTGTACCAATACTCCTTTAAAAAAAGAAAAAAAAGGAGAGAGAGAGAGACATAGGAGAAGAACCAAAGTAAACATATATTTTTTTTCTTTAAAAGAGAAAAATGCGTGAGTGCCTATTTCTTTTCCTTTTTGCGCCTGAATTCCTCCAATAGACGCTGCTGATATGCGGTGGCAGCAGTGCTGGAGTACTCAAACGGAATGTCCATTGACTTCAAGTGACTGGCGCTATCTGTCGTCACACTCGGGGGCTTCGTCACACGCGACACCGAAGCATTCGGGAGTGTGTCCTCGTTCTCAAGAGCAGATTTCCCTACATACGACCCTACGAGAGTTGCGGTTGACATGGTTGCGTCGCGGCTTTGGTTATCGCTGTTGCTAGTAGTGGTGGTAGTGGTAGCTCCTTGAGAACCTCGACCGAAACCTGCTCCGCCGACAAGTGACTGTGGCCGTGGAGGCATCAAAAATGAAGGCCTCGGTGGGGACTCCGTCTTGCAACGCTCGGAAACACCGCTAAGGTCAGTAGTAGTGGCGTTCACAGCCGTCGTGGAAGCAGAAAGAGAGTTGGTAGTGCTCGTCTGGCAGGTCGACGCCCCCGCCACTGACGATCGCGCCGTGAAGCCGCCTGCGCGGTGTGTCCTGGAGGCCTTGCCCTCCTTTTGCATACGGAACTGCTCTAACTGCTGGCGGCGGTAATCGTCTCCAGTCGGAGCGTGGTTGGTTGTCTCCATCTCCGTCTTCAGTCTCTGCCACATCTCTCGCGACTCACCCGTCGCTGCTGCCGCCGAGGAGGTAGAGTGGGTTGTGCATAGGCTGTTCGCACGCCGTGACCGCATCACACCCGAGTCCATCTCCCTCCTGGCTGCGACAGCCTCAGCAGCTGTGGTGCTAGACGGCATCGTGGTGGTAGCCCCATCTGTGTCGTTGTCATTACTCATCATTGTGCCACTGTTGTGGAGGTCTGTGGTATGGAAGGCAGCAAATTGCGGGGAAGTCGATGATCCCGCGCCGTTCCACGCAGGAACCGCCTCTGGGGGCAAATATTGATCAGAGCCCCCGACAGAGGCACGCAGCGTGCTAGCGTTGCTGCCAGCACTCATAAAGCCCACACCGCTTGCGTTCAACTCGTTGCCAACAGGGGAGCCAATGGCATTGCCCATACCGCTTTGGTGGCTCCCCGCTGTACTCGCTCCCAGTTGATTGCCACAGGAGACATTACTTGTCGTCGGTGAGATGGCGCTGCTGCTGATATTTGTGCTGCTTCCACGACCCCGTGCTGCCCGCCGCTGCTGCCACTGCTCTCGAGACTCCTGTTTGGCCCGCTCTTTGGACTCCTTCAAGGACCGCGACAGACTCAGATTGCCAGGCTCTAGCCGTAGCGCCATCTCAAACGCCTCCGCGGCTTGGTGGTACCGCAGCGTCTTGAAGTGCACGTCACCCTGGCGCGAGTAACCCTTAAACCAGTCTGGCCTCAGCGAGACCGCCATGTCAGCGTCATAGAGGGCGTGCTCGTAGGCATCCTCTAGCGAGCTGAGCTGCTTCGCACCTTGCAGGTAAGAGGCTGATCGGTTGCTGTAGAGTGCCGCCATGAGCAGAGGGGTGGGCTGCTGCCCTGCCGCCCTCGAGTGCTCATGCGCCGGCAAAGTGCTGCTGCGTGCGCCGTTCTGTACAGCGTCCATCGCGGCGGTGTAGTGTCGAATGGCCTCAACAAACTCGCCCCGTTCAAACGCCGCATTGCCTGCAAACTTGAGCCCCTCCGGGGAAGAATCATCGAGTGGTGTGGTGCACGAGGACGTGAAGGCGGTGGCGGAGATGCCCTTGGGGTGATTACCACCAAATGCACAGGAGAGGGAGGACGTGCCTGCGGGACGACCGCCCGCGCCGCTAGGGATAGCAGTGAGGTTACTTTCATCCGTGTGGTATGGAAAGCTCGTGCTGCCTTGCTGACGCAGTAGACGACTTGCTTCGTCAAAGGTTCCGTGGCTGGTAGACTGGTGAGTGCCATGCAAAGATAGTCTGCCGCTTGTAGAGTTGGTAGATGACAATGGCGGGACTCCCGCGGACGGAGGGGGTGCGAGGGCGGCATCGTCGAGGCCGAGGTCAGCCAGAAAAGCGCGCCTCTGGGCTTGAGAAGAGGCACTTGAGGCACCAGCAGTGTAGCCTGGCGAAGGCACCGCAGCTGCAACCGGCGAGGACGACATCGTCGTTGGAATTGAAGAGGAAACGTTAGAAGAAGGAGAATATAATCCTCCACCTCGACTGGCTCCGCCGCTGCTCACAGCACTGGTGGTGGTGACCGTCGTCGTCACACCGCCTGCGGCACTGCGAGAGGTTGTGGCAAGATCAGACATAGATAAGCCGATGGAAGAGGTCAGAGAGGAGCCAACCCCTACGCCGCCGCTGATGCTACTGTTCCCTCCACCACTGGTTAGTTTACCCTTCGCTCGAGCAGTGCGAGACGGAAGCATGTCCGGATCAGCGACGTCATCAGTGGTAATACCCATCATGCGCATAAACGCCTCTCTGTCAGCTGGCAAAGACATTTCAAAGAGAAGCAAAATAAAAAAGTGGTGAAAAAGGAAAACACAGAAAAAAAGCAAGGAGAAATCAATCACCTGTGATCCTTTCGGCGTGTATTGTCCGCGCGCGCGTCTGTGTGTGGTTGTCCTTTGCGCTTGTGGGTTTAACTGGGGCCTGCCTTCTGAGATGGTTTCTAATTGTTTTGTTGTCAAACAACAAAAGCAAGTTTCAAATGTACAAACTATAAATAAATGCAACAAAAGCGTGAAACAGCAAAAGCAAAACAAGCAATCAAAACAAAACAAAAGATAAGAAAAAAAAATCGCGCGTGTGGAGCTCCCTATGTATATTTTTTAGATGCGTATATTTAACTTCCACTTACTCTGTGAAGCAAAAAAGAAAAAAAAATGAAGATAAAGAGAAGTAAGATTTAGAAAAAGTGAACCAAAAGATTAAGAGATAGGCAAAAACACAACGAAGAAAAAAAAAGTTTAAGAAAATGCATTTAAAAAAAATGAACTACAATTTTTTTTGTTGCTTGTTCGCTTCTCCAAAATAATAATAGTGTCGTGTTGCTTTTATAGAAAAAAAAAAAAGTAAAGAGTCTTCTCTCCAATACCGCACAGTCATAACACCCCTCCTTTCTCTCGCTCCTTGTCGTATTCCCTACCTCCACGCCCTCTATCTCACTCATGAATGGAGAGTTGCGCACGGAAGTGCATCCAGTGCCTGGATAAGCTGCGCGAACACACTGTACTCCCTCACAGCGGGCAAAGCGTCCTTATGCTGTCTCCACGCCTTCATCACCGGATGATTGCACACCGCGGAGGTGATGAAGATGCAGTAGCCCTCAATAAGGCGGGAGTTGCGAAGCAAAATCGCGTAGAACACAAGTTCATCCACTAGCCAGATGAGCTCCAGAAGAAGGTCGTGTAGACGCCCCCAGCCAGAGGTGGAGAGGCCAAGCTTCGTCTCTGCAACCGCCACGGTCGTGCTTGGCGCACCACTACTACCACCACCACCACTACCCGCAACAACAGCAGCAGCAGCAGCGCCGATCAGTGTACCACTTGCATCCCTGTGACGACTTATAAGGACAGCAGTGGCAGAGCTGCCGTTGACGGTAGAGGAGAGTGGATCAGACTGCGTGTCGTCCACGTCTCCCCTCACGTCCCCTACAAGAACACCTCTCTGGGAATGCCTCTCCGCTATCACACCCCCACCGATACGATCAGTGGCGTCTTCGACACTCGCACTTCCTCGACTTTGTCTGCCACTGGGGTTCCTACGCTGGCCACTCTCAATACTGTAGGCGTTACTGCTGCCGCTTCTGCTGCTGCGGTTACTGCTATTGTTGCTGCTGCTACTTTCGCTAATGACGCTTGCCGGGACGGTCATCCCTGCAGCTCCCATCTCTTTCCGCGATTCATAGTACGAAAACATCGCCAGCAGGCGATCCATGTACTTGGTCAGCGTAGAAGAAAACTGTTGCACGAAGCGCATGATGTAGTGCTCGCTGATGTGTTGGCCACCTGCCTTGACAGGTTTGATCATGGTGCCAAGGTTGCGAGAAGATTTTGACTCCCACGCAGCTGCTGGCACCATCGTGGCCACCGCCGCTCTCGCCGCTGAACTTCTGCTGTGCGTAGATCCTGGGAAAGAAGGATGTTGCTGCTGCTGCTGTTGCAGCTGCAGGAGGCGTTGTTGGCGATTCAATGCCCGCGCCTCGCGATCGCCGCCGGCGCCCTGGTGGAACTCCAGCCTCACTCTCTCCTCGGGGTTGCGCACATTCAAGATAAACGCGTGTTCACACAAGATGGGCTGCTCAGCATTGTCCTTGTCGTAGTTCAGCAGCGCGGCCGCTCTCAGACGATCCAGGCGTACAGAGAAGTATCCCTTGCCATACGCTGGCACCTCGATTTCAGAAGAGGAAAGCGTGTTGGTGAGGTGGGGAGGTGGATTGGCAACCGCCGCAGCTTCATCGCCATCGCGCGTGCCGGTGCCAGGAAGCACGTATAAAACAGGTGACTGAGTGCGAAAGGCAAAGCACTGGGAAATGGCAAGATGATTGTAAATTTCTACGCGTGCCTCGGTGCAAGCGGCGAACTCGGCCTCCTCTTCCTCTGCTTCGTCTTCATAGTGTCCCTTCTCGCGATGATTACTCGCATCACCGCCACCACCGCCAGCTTCGCTCGTAGCCTTCTTCTTTCCCGTTCTTTCCTCCTCCCCCTCCTCCTCCTCCTCCTTCACACGCGAAGCCGCAGCAACTGCCGCGGAGCTCATCATAAAGTACTCTCGCTGCACACCAAACGTTGGCGCGTACGCCTCGAACGCGGCGTGGAAGGTGTAGTTGGCGTCTCTCGCCTGCTTGCACTTGAAAACAATGTCCGCCTCTCCAGCCACAAAGTATCCCTCTGGGATCGCGAGGTCTGTGCACGTTAACACAAAGGCTAGTCGCACACGTGACTTGGGGTCCACTACAAAGTACTTGTGGCCCGTTCGCGTTGGCACGCCGTGAATATGGCAAACAACGAGTTTGCCTTCAAAGGGGAGTCCCTGTCGACGGACGCCGATGCCGGGGCTAAGGTGAGGGCTAGCAATAATGCGGGCCGTCTTGAAGGAAGAAGAGGAAGTCTGCGGCAGCTGTTGCAGTGGACATAAGGCAGTCGTAGCGTTTGCACTCGCAAGTTGCGAACTTTGTGTGGTCGATGACGTGGTTCCCTCGGCAGTAATCACAGTCGTGCCATCGGATGCGTTGATACTTGCCTTGGTGGCCGCTGCCTCTGATTGGTTCGTTCTTCGTTGTACCTTCGCATCTGAGGTGCTAGCAACCTTCGACGTTTGGGCCGTGTCGCGACCATCCTCCAACACAGAAGCGCTCTCAACCCTCGAAAGCGTTGATGGCGATGTTGTAGTGCCGGCAGCAGCACCAGTAGCGGGTTGTATGTTTGGTGTAGCCGCGATGATTGGCGCTGCACTGCTTCCTGTTGTGGTCGACGTCGTCGTGACAGTTGCTGCCACTGTGGTAGAAGGCATCTGACTGACTTCGTACTGGCCCTTCCCACTATCCTGGCCCTGTGAGTGGAGATAGGGTGCGGCACTGTGAGGTCGACTGCCGCCGCTGCGATAGTGATTGTGGTGATGGTAGCACTGCTGTCCGCCTTTCAGCGCAGCAGCGTCCCTCATCGGCTTCAGCTCCAGGCGTATTGGCTCCACCACGGATACAGGAAACTCCAAGGCAACCCTGCCGCGGTTCACAATCTCGAGCGCGATGTATACACGTGACGCATCACGACCGTACAGATGTCCCATGGATATCGTGCACGCCGCGTTTGACGTGACGCGCTGCCCGTTAAAAGCGAGCACCTCCGCCAAGTCTTCGCCAGTGGAGCGCGTGAATATCTCCGCAGCGAGCCTCAAGTACACCACCTCACATGGGTTAAGGGAGTTGGAGATGGCCAAGTAGCCCACAAAGGAACCTACGTCTGTAGAGAGAATATTGAGTCGCAGCGTCTGCGTCTCGCCGGCGCCTAGACTTCCCATGCTCGAAGGCAGCAACAGCCACGGTTGGGGTCCTTGTGACGTGACCGCGACGGAGTACTCCACAGATCGATCGCTTAGGTTGTTGCGGATGCCAATTTCTGTCGCAGGAGCCTCACCCTTTGGGAATGAGAAGGAAGATGAGTAGGCCTCTGTACAGCCAGGCACTGGTGTGCAATTTTTGAGCGAGATCACCTGCGAGGGTACTACCGATATTGCTCCAGCGGATGAAGGCGACAGCACCGTTTGTGTGCCAGGCTTCTTGTCTGTCGCGTCGTCCGTAGTAGAGTCCTGCGGTAGTGGTGCACCATCGCCGCTCGTGCCAGCCTCCTCCTTTGTTGCCACTTGGCCCTGTGCCGGTAAAGCATTAGTTGAAGGTCTCGTAGAGCCCCCCGATGGGGCTGCCGCTGCTGGTGTTGGCTCGCCTACTGCCTCCTTCCTCACGCCCTCTCCCCCGATGATGGGTGGGAAGGCATTGCCACTGTCATGGTTGGTATTGCTGCTTAGTGTACTTGCGTTGTCTCGGTGCGCAGAGGCATCCCCGGGACTCTTCGCTACACTATGGAGGCTATGTGTGGTATCTTCCTTGCTACTTTCTTCATTAAAGGCGGCTAGATTGACGGTCTGAAGATGATACCACATGGGCTCCAACTCGTCTCCTTCATCCATGCCAATTCGACCATCGCTATTCCCGCCGCTGGCTCCTCCTCCGGGCACTGCCACAGACACTCGAGAAATACTCACGTTGGATGGCACGCCTTCGTCCACCGCCATCACCGCGATAAACTTCTCCAAGGAGGAGCGCAGCACTGCCTTCATGCTGCCACCATCCGCCTCACTACCACGCACAAGAAAGTGAAGTGTGCAGGATTCCCCAGGACCGATAGAAAAGCGATGCAGCGATGGCAACTGTGCGAAAGAAGCCGTGGAAGGAGGAGCTGTTGGGGCCAGCGATGGTTGTGTGGATGCCGTAGTTGCTGTTGCGTGTGCCAATGCTGGCTGCAATGGAGGCATAGATGAAGGTGGGGAAGGAGAAGGAAGAGAAGGAGCTCCAGTTTGGGATGCGGAATTCATAAAAACAGTTCGCGCAGCCTTCGCACCACTATTCAAGCTGCTGCCGTTGTCCTGCGGAGGAGGAGTCTCGACGGAAGTCACCTGGAACATAGTAGGCGAGTGTCCTTCCCCTCCATCCGCAGTTGTAGTGGCAACGAGAGAAGCCATGCCTCCTGATACCTCCACTGTAATGGGTACCGTCAAGTGGGTGCTGAAGAGCACGCGAAGCGCCAATGTGCAGGTGTAGTCGTGACATGGGTTAGTCACTGTGTAGTCGCCAACATACACAATTTCAGCCTCCTCAGCTGGTGGCTTCTCGCCCGCAGCCGGCGCTAAGCGCGCCGGCGTCAAGATAGCCTTCGATGGCGCAGAGAAGGTGTTGAAAGGGTCCAATGTGCCAAAGATGTCAATCTCTTCATCATCTGTGAGCTGATTGTACAGTGTGACGGTGCCAAGCCAAACAGAGGGGGACGCAATCCCCTGCTGTTGCTGTTGTTGTTCATTTTTCCGCTTCTCTTCCAGTTCTGGGAGTCGCTCGAAGCTCCAAGACGCAAGTTCACGCAGTTGCTGTGCCTGGCGGCGACGGCCACCAAAAAAAACGCGTGAAAGATAGGCGAGGTCACCTTGAGTGAGCACACAACGAAGACGCAGTGTGTGAGTTGGGATAACAACTGAAGCAGCAGCAGGGGTCGCTGCGGGTGGCGTAGCATTGGTGGTGGTGCTGACGACCACGTTCGCGCTCCCTGGTTCATTTACCGCTACGCTACTGTTGTTGTTGTTGTTGTTGGTGTGAGTGGAGATGCCATCGATCCCACAGCCAGGAGCAGGTGTAGCAGTACTGCTTGACGCGTTGCCCACACCACCGCCGCCGCCGCTGCTCGTGTTGTTAGTGATGGCGGTGCTGATATTGCTAGTTGGGTTAGCAAGAGCCCCTGAGTTGCCGCTAGTGGCTTGGTCGGTGCCAACTCCTCCGTCTGAGCTCATGATGCCACCGCCGGCGCTGATGGCATTACTGCTGCTGTTGCCTCCAGCGGTGCCTGAGGGCTCGCCTGTGGTGGTGGTTGTGACGGAAGCAACTGTGAGAGCAGACTGTGGACGAAACGTCAAGGGGTCTACCACTGGGGTTGCATCGTAGTGAAGCAGCTGTAGTTGCACGATACCCTCAAGTTTGGGATTGTGCGATACGCGCATGCCCAGACGAACGTTTTGCTCCGTCGCTTTCACCGTCAACTTTGCCTCACTCAACATGAACGGTACGGCGCTGCTGGGGTCAACTCGTAGCGAAGACGGCATCGACATCGACCCTGACACCTCCTCATCGCTGCCGTGCTGGAAGATCTGGAACACTTTCCAGTAGTACTGCCCGTTCACTGTCACTGCGATATCGTTCTCGGCGTTGAGTTGATTGACAAAGAAGATACCATATTCAAATGGGCCTTGCTTCGGTATCAATGAAAGCTGGAGCTGAGCCTCCACATCTAGAGTATGCCCTGGTGCTACAACAAGCCACTTGCCGCCGCCGGTGTGCAATGACGAGGAGAGGCGAATAATGGGCTGGCACTCGATGCTCAAGTACAGGGGAAGATAGCGCGAAAGGTTATGCAACCGCATCGAGATCGGCGCGCTCGCGTTGGCACTGTGATGTAAGTGCCGACCTCCACCACCTTGCGGGCGGCCATCCCTAGTGCCTTTTGGGGGGGCTCCACCCTCCGCCCGCTCATCACCTACTCCACCACGTCGCTCGGTCTCCCCTTCCCATCCTGTCCCATTTCTTTCCTCCCCCTCGTGATGCTCACCGCGGTGCGGATGTGCCCCAATGCCAACTGTGCCCAACGAAATATGCGTAGGTGCGCAGTAACCCTCGCTCAACGCAAAGGACACAACCATAGGCACCAGCAGCACACACTGCCCTGCTACCGGCGCACGACCACCGCGAGATCGAAAGAGGTTGAACCCAGTCAGTGTCGGTGTGGCGTCGACGACTTGCGCCACAATCACCTGCGCCAAACCTCGGACGGTGGCAACGCCATGTCGCACAATAGTGGCGACCTGCGCCTCGTCCAGCTCCGGCATCTCGGTAAGTGTAAAGGGAACAGTCTTGGACTGCTGAGCTTCCAAGTGGACACGGCCGGTGGTCATGGTGTGGTATGGCTGCTGGACAGAAGAAGACGCATGTGCACAGCTCGACACACGACGGCCCGCAGGAGTGGCCTCCATGCCAGCAGCGCCACCTCCAAGCGTGCGCTGCGGCTGATCGCCAAAGATCAGTGAAAGAGTGTCGCTCTCGGCCACAAGAATGAAATCGCGTGTGCAGTGACTGCGCACATCAATGCTCGCGGACACAGTAGAGCACAAGTGCAGCGCGCCGTCTTCACCTCGGGCAACCGCCACAATAGGAAACGTCAGTGCTGGCAAAGGTGTCCTCTGCACTGCAATATCTCCCAGGCGTTCCTGCGGCAGCGACGTTGCGAGTGGTGATGGAGGTGGTGGCGGTGAAATCGTCATTGATCCGCCGGCTCCTGTAATAGTGGCCGTTGCGACAAATGAGGTCAACTTGTCCACTGGAGAAGAAAAGGGCTGAGCAAGTGGAACAAGTGACGGCACCTGCGCAGAGACACCCGCATCCCTCCGCAGTACACTGACCACTACCCGTATCGCTGGCTGATCGCAGCTCAAATTCTGAATAAGAACAGACTCTGTATAGAGCCCTGGCTGCGGCAGGCGAATCGTCACAGAAAGCACTCGCTCTTCGCGCGGTGCCATGCGCCACTCACGTGCCTCCGTGACAGTTGGATCCTTGGACGTTAGCAGCTGAGGGCGCCGACCACTACCACCGCCACCAATGTCGCTACCTTCTCCAATCAGCACAGAATGGGGTGGCGGCGTACCGGCCGGCGTGGTATTAGCGGAGGAAACAACAATGTTTGGGGTAAGCGGGATCGCGCGTGCCGTGATAAGATAGCGATGCGATGGATTGATTATATAAAAATCGGCAACCGCTTGTCTGTCCGTAGGCTCCACCGATGCCAGGTGGATGTGTGTTGTGGGCACAATAAAAGTACCACTACCTACCAAAACAGAAACCTTCACAGCCGCCTTTCCGACAATGCAGTACGGCCCACCAGCGGCTGTTGACGCTGCGCTTGTTGCTGCTGTCACAATGGTGCTGCTAGCGCTCCCCATCGCCGCAGTGGCGGAGCTACTTGTTGTAATGGCCTCAATCACAATACCCGCTTCTACAACGCGGGCGTCGTGCTGACACGCCTTGGGGCTTGGGCGAAATTGGACGTATACCCTAATCGTCTCCTTCATGAATGTCCGCTGGATCGGGTTAGCAAGCGGGATGGTGCACTGCGCATCCTCAAATAAGTACACCTGCGACGGCTTATTGGTACGCACTAGAAGTGCGTGTGGGTAAGGGAAACGACTGCGGATAAGCAGAAGCTGAGACTCACAACTGCTGTAGCGACTTGTGCGCGGAAACGGTGGAGTAACAATAGGAGAAAAAGTAAGTTGCTTCGGCTCCGTCACAATGGGCTCCTCTTCCTCGGTTGGATTCATCTCAACCACGAAATACTTCACGTCAGCCGCGTTTTGGATGTTCTTCACAGGCACAAAGTACTTTTGTGGTCCCACACTCTTTGGAGAACACTCCACAACGATGCGCAGCGCCTCATCAGCACGCACAACTCCATTTCGAGGATAAAACTTAAATCGCGCGTCAAGGGCGTGTGCGTTCGGTCCAGCGCATCGACGCGGTTCGAGCACAACAATTGTCGTACTCCGCGTTGCCGTGACAAGAATAGTAAACTCAGTGCTGTCATTCACAATGCAGTTGCGAAGCACAAGAAGAGGTTGACCCATAAACTGCGCACCGGCCCGCACACCCGCCGCCGTCGCCCGCACTTCTGCTGCTGCTGTTGTTGTGAGTTGTTGGGACGCCAATGATGGCATATCCTGTCGCCCGTTCTCACCAGCTTCTAGAAAAATGCATGAAGGCTGCTGTTGCTGCTGCTGCTGTGAAGCCGTCACAAGCGACGCATTTACATTCCCAGTAATCGCACCAGGTGAAGAAGAAATCCCGCCAAAGGCTTGTGTGACACCTCCTAGCCCGACTGGAGAGCCCGTCTCACCCTCTGGACGCACAAGTGTAATGTCAATGGGGAAAATACGATTTACCTCCTGATCTTTTGCCTCAAAGAGCAACAAGTTTACCGTGTTGGTCTGTACCTCGGGCAGTGGCTCTTCTGCAATGCGAGTGCAGGTCAGGCCAAACACAATCGTCACAGACTCACCGGCGCCCATCACCGGCAGCGGCACACCAGCACCCAGGAGTAAGGACATGAGCTCCGAGTGCTGAAAACGGTTCTTCACGCCAGCTGGTGCGGATACAAGCATTGATTCGTCTTCACTCTCAGAAAGATCGTGCTCTGCTGCATTCGCGCACTCAGTTGCGTCAAGGTCCACCTCTTCTCCCAGCAATGCGCGCTTCAGCGTTTCAATTCGTTTTTGGGCAGCCTGCATCTTTTCTACCTTTTTCTTACGCTTATAAATTTTCAGCTTTTGCTCAAGCTTTTCAATCTGCTCTTCAATTTTTCGTGAGGACCCTGAGCTGGCACCACAGAGTTCCATATCCAGATGCATCTGCACATCGACGCCTTGAAAGCATAGCATTGATGTACCACTATCACCAGCACCGCCTTCTTCTTCGGTTGAACCGCCACCTCCGCCATCTGCTGCGGTATTCGCACTATTTATTACTGCATTGCTGCTACTGTTGCTAGTGTCCAACCGCAAGCGTATCTGCCGTCCCGTTTTGCTAGTGTTGAATACCATAAATTTTGCACCGACTCGAACATACGGGACTGGGTCAGTGGTAGCTGGTACCTGAACCACCCCAAAGCTCCACGTATCAGGGCTGACATCAAATGTGTCCGCCTTGGTAACCGTTGCCTTCAGCGTAATGGTGGTGTCGTTTTCTGGCCGCAGTAGGTTCACCACACGAATCTTTTCGTTAAATTCACCCTTAATGCCAGGATAAAAAGACAACTCAATTTCTTTCGTAGCATACGGACGAATACACATGAAGATGCACTGCTTTTCGCTGTTGTCAATTCTAATATGTCCTGCAGTAACGGACCTCGATTTTGTCAAACGCAAATACAGGACTGATTTGCACTGGTTTATTAACTGCAATTTTGTCACCTTCTTCACGCCAATGTTGACCTCGCCGTAGTTCTTCGTCTTCTGCCCAGCAAGCTCAAAAAATGAACCACAAAGACGATAGGACAAGCGCACAAAGCGTGGTACCTCAATGTCCTCCACTGCGATCGTCAAGGCATCTTCCTTGGTTATCATCTCTGTTGAAAAATGAGATCGCAAAATGAGCGCAAACACCTTAGCACTGCCATATGGTTCGAGCGTAACACTCGTCACTGTGCCATCCATCTCTGCAAGCAGTGTCACTAAGTCATGTCGTACCTCTGTGACTCGCGCAGCTGATGCGCTGTTTGCAAGACGATTCGCATCTTCCTTGTCAGTAAAGTTGCAATACGATCGAAGTTCAGCTGCTACAGCCTCAATTTGATCAGCTTTCCCTTCATCACTGCAGTACAGCGCTTCAATATCTGTCGATGTGCTAGAAATATTGAGAACAAGCGGTCGATCAACCTTCGACCTTGCAATGTACGGAACAAGAAGGGGGACGTTGGTAATGGCACAAAGTGCATGCTGGGTGTCGTCACGCGCGCTTTTCTCGGATGCAGGCAAGCAGCATTCCCATGAATAAAGTTCATTGTGCAATTTCGCCTCTGACTGCGCCACGTTATTGGCTTCAATATTAATGATCTGTCTGTCTTCCGGATTAGACGCATTGATAATGGTCAGTTGTTTTCGATAAGTGGGATTCACACGCTGCGGCGCGATACGTAAAGTAATTGGGAGACTACTAGTTGGTGCAATAGAAAACTCCTCGCGTGTTTCGCGACTGCCAGTTGTGACACTTTGTCGTGGAACAACTCCCTCAATGGAAATGATTTTGCTGCGAAGCTGCACAATAACGTTGCCCGGAAGCGGAGAAAGGTTGTCAATGTTGAACGTATAACGCTTGCTCTGCCCGACCTGGCAGTCACCAAAATTCACATTCGACTGAGAAACAATAATAGTACTAGTGAAAAGAGTTGCACTGCAGCGCACGACAACGCGCTGTTCCCGTGCACCACTTGATGCGCTCATCTGAAACTCGAGATCAAATTTCACCTTGGAGGTTTCCTTTCGTTCCTCATCCAAGGTGGGCTTGTACATTATTGTGACAGCAACAGCTTTTTTCTGTGCGGGAACAACAATCTCATCTAACACCTTTTCGTCAATTAAGAGCCTCACATCCCCCTCACATTTGCGGCGGTTCACAGCGCTTAACCGCACCGTCGCATCCTCCCTGGTGTCAATATTAGAAAATGTAATAACTGCTTTTGCACTCGTCCCACGATAAACATTGCCAAAGTCAATTGAAGTGTCTGATGTGCTCACCATGTCACCCTGAGACTCTGCGGCAATGTTAACGTTGAGGTAAATGGCTACGCTATTCCGCGAGTCGCGCAAGTTGTCACATTGCAACACGGCTTGATATTGCTGCATAGAGTTGCTACTTGCTGTTGTGCGTACCATCAGTGACAAATTCATAGATGCTTGGCTATCTAAAAGCAATCTGTGCCCCAACTTCGGTTCTTCAAACCGCTCCGCTTCATATAGTGCCAATTCGATTGCTTTATTAGGAATAGTTTGGCTTCGAACCACAAAAGGCACTGGCCTGCTCGATATGTTAGTGACGGTAAATTCCACAATCTGTGTTTTGTTCGGCGCCATAGTTGCCTGAAGCTCAGTGGTTGAAACCTGTATGCAAGACAAAAACACACTGCCTCGAAAAACCAGCGAACACACTTCTGATCGCACTGTCGTTGGGACAGTAGGTGAAGAAGCAAAAAAGGATCCCTGTCGTCCCACCTCCGTTATTGGGCTAGAAAATGATCCACCTGACATGAACAAAGATGAGTTTGTTGTTACTGCTGATGTAGCCGTTAATTGAATCGTTCCGGTGAACACTATCGGGCCGGATTGTGGCACAAAATGAGAAAAATTAACTACATCTCCGCGAAAAGAAGCAATCACGTCTCTTGCCTCACCTCCCTCAAATTCAAGTGATGTAATGAGTCCAATAGAATCAAAAACGCCATTATATGAAGCATGCAACTCACTCGGGCCCCTCGACTTCAGCATATAGTAATTTTCGTTTTCAAGCTGAAAGTATACACACGGAACGTTTACAGACAAGTGTACAACAACCCGCTCAGCTTCTTTGTTCAAAATACGTATCTTGCGATATGACGGAATGTCATTCACCGCCACCTCATCAAACTGTAAAGTACTAGGATGCACTTCAAGCATTTTGTTAAAAGCTCCACTATCTTTTTTCTAAACCGAAATCTATCACCTGCAAACAATACTACAAAAACCTAGAGAAACAAAGATGAAAGATAAAGGACACAGAAACACAGAAATTTAGACACAGAAAAAATCAACATTACACAAACCACATCCTGCAGTAATGACAGCAGAACCTACTACATTTTGGCTGTCCAAAAACATCGCGACATCAAACATCCTCTCACCGCTACCCACAAAAAAACAACTTATTCGCTACACTTCCAATTTCAAACTCACTCACAGTTAACCTTTCCAAAGCACGCATAACTTTCACCACCACAACATCAATGATAACACAACCGGCCCCATAGTAGGTTCACCTCGCTAC